>JAHPZR010024357.1:0-16299 GCA_019787425.1 Platygyra sinensis | reverse complement strand
AGGGGTCGAGCTTAAAGCGTTATGTGGAATCGCTGTTAACAAGGAAGGTAATCTGATTGTTTCAGATGACGCTGAGCACTGTGTTTATGTTTTCGATAAAGAAGGCAACTGTTTAAGGAAAATTGGTGGCCAAGGCACAAATTTTGATCAATTTCAGTACCCAAGGGGCCTCTCGTTTTTTGAACGACAACGAGATTCTAATTGCAGATTGCTATAATCATAGAATACAACAGTTAAACATCAAGACAGGAACTATAGTGAAAACGTTTGGAAAAAAGTGGTGCAGGAAAAGCACAGTTTCAGTATCCATTTGATGTTTGTTTGGATGATGAAGGACGCATTGTTGTCACCGAGTGCATTAATAATAGGATACAGGTGATATCCAAGGAGGGTGAAACTCATTCTACATCTGGAGACAGTGGCCCAGAGAAACTCAGCAATCCTTTCGGGTGCGTGTGTTTTAAAAACATAACTTTTGTATCAGATGCAGGCAATCACTGCGTTAAAGCTTTTGATCAGTCAGGAAAGTTTTTGTACAAGTTTGGGAAACAAGGGAATCAAGATGGACAATTTAATTCCCCGTTCCTCATGCATGTAGACAGTTCCAATAATCTTCTTGTATGTGATTTCGGAAACAACCGAGTTCAGCAATTTTCTTTAGACGGTCGCTTCACAGGCAAGAGTACCGCTGTATTACCACAACCTATTGGAATAACAACAGCAGTAGACGGAAGTATTCTTGTGACTAGTTGTACAGAAAAGAAAGTATACATATTGAAGTAGATGGTTCGATTGTCGCAAGTGTTTGAAATTCATGCCATTATTTAGATGGATCATCTCTTCGCTATCAAAATGTTTCTTTGGTCTTTGAAATATCTGACGACATAATTCTATAGCGAGATAACCCTAAGCCATAACTGAAAAAATTATTTCAAATATACCGGCAACAGACCAAAAGGTAGAATATGCTTGTCTATATAGACCCTCCATACTCGGTCAAAAATAGACCAGGTGACCTCGCAATATGCATTTAGTTAGTCAATATTTTGGCGGCAAATTATTTGCACCACCAGAAGTATTGGAAGAAACTGTAATTATTTGTATTTCTGAGAAGACTCGTTGTTGTAAGGTTAATATTATAGGAAACTGAAATTGTCAAATTCCCTCTAAACTTTTGCTCGCTAAAAGCGAAAGTCGGTAAGACGAGTGAGTTTGACGGATTTGTCTAGATACTTTCATAGATTGTATAAACACTTTTTCTGGTGTCATAATCGTTGTTTTGTGAAATTAGAATTTGCGTCGCTAAGGAATTGCTCAGTCATTCTCGATTCTTGCTTAGTGTAGCTTTGTTTGTAAATATTCCTAGAGTTATTGACACTGTCATAAGAGTAACATGTAAACAGAGATTTCGTAGAAAAAGGCCAACTTCCTCAGTCCTCCAAGGGTTAACACACGTCTCACGCAGTTTACATTTACATGAATTTGGTGAACACCTCCAGAGGAGGACTGGTATTAGATTTAGACAACCCCAAAGAATTATGGGAAAGTTCCAGCTCGCTCTCCTCAGACTTCCATTGAAGTTTGCTACTCGGTCAGATTTTTCCGATTTGTCTTGCAGGGTTGTAGCTCAGAAGAATGAATAGTCTGTTGTGCAAACTGAATTCAATGAGTCTCGATCAAACACGTCCAAAAAGAAAAGGACTATGATAGTTCTTGTCATAAAATATTGGATACATGTATTTTGAATAAGAAAATTCGTGCGAGGGCGGCCCGGTGAATGTCAATTAAATGAGGGCATTAGATTAAAAGGGCACATTAATTAAATTCACACTTCAATTTAATCCAGCAACAGAAAAGTATTTGCTTCCTGACTAAAACGTCTTCATTTTTATAAACTCTGGCTCCCTTGCTTTCCTGGCACACTTACTTTTTTTTGCTTTTCGGGAGTCTCGGTGCTAAATTTTAACAGCTTGAGAAGATTTATGTCTGTTATAGATAGTTAGATGTTTAGACTATCAGTAACACTGTTTCAAAAGGTTAGACGGCGCAAATGATCTGCAGTATGTTTGTCAGAATAGCAGCTTTTTTTTTTTTTTTTTTTTTTTTTTATAAATTAGAGCTTTATTAACTAACCATAATACAATTTACATTACCTACATTACAAATCAATATGATTACCTATACAGCTTACAATCCAATTTATACACTACTTACAAAAACTATACGATACTTACATCCATATTGTAACAATGAGCAACAAAATAAAGACAATTTAATTACATTATCAAACTTACGATACCAATTTATACACTACTTGCAATATTATATGATTACATATGCTACTTACGATGAACAACAACAACAAAAAAGGTACCTTCCTATTAAAAAAAAAAAATTAAAAAGAAGTAATAAAACCAGAAGGGCATAAATAATTACATTGGAGTGAGCACCCATTTCTTTTCAAAGAAGGTTTTATTGTTAATATTTTTTTCCGTTTCATATTTAATCTTAAGTTTTGATTGCAGTCCTTGGATTTTAGGAAGTGTTTGGCTTCTTCTGCAGTCCCACAAAAATAATTTTCCAATTACTATGAAATAATTCAATAAATTAGATAAAGGGCATTGTTTTGATAAAATTCCAAATAAAACGTTTTCTGCAGAAAGATGGATTGGCTGACCCGATAGATAGTACCAGTAAGATTCGAAATCAGTTCAGAACGTTTTTGAGTGAGGGCATTCATAGAAAAAGTGATACAAATTCTCAGGTTCATCATTACAAAAAGTGCACGCATCGTTAATTCGAAATCCAATTTTGCATAGTTTGCTGTTAGTGTAAAGAATAGAATTAATTACTTTGTATTGAAAGGCCTTAACATATGACTCAAGTGCAACCAAATGTGGTAAGGAGAAGATTTCTTTTAATTGTTGGGTTGTGAAATTAAAATCACTCTTTAATTTGTGGATAATATTAGGAAGCTGAGCTTTTTTTGAAACCAGCAGCGAGTAATAATCTTTTGATTTTTTGTCTTTAATGTCAAAGATTTTATTTCCAATTAAAAGTTGTGATGGGGATATGGTTGATGTATTTAGGTTGATTTTTTTTAAATGAGAAGGTACAGAATGACGGAGGCCCGCCCATTGCAGAAAATTGCTCTTATCAATTTTGTTCGAAAAATATTATAGGAGTCTGTTGTATTTAAGTCGAATAGAAGATCATGTATGTAAATGATTCCTGACTTAAAATAATTTTTATAGTACACCGGCTTATTGTCTATTCGAATCTCTTTATTATTCCAAACAATAATTTTCCAGTCACTTTCTGAAGACCAGAAAAACATTTGCGAAGGCAAAATTTCAGCAGAAGAATGTTGTTGTCTCCTTGATAGCTTTGACAATAATAAAACTCCCGGTAATGACGGTATTCCTATTGAATTCTATAAGATATTTTGGCCAGTAATTAGCGACAGCTTCATGAACTGCATTAATGAATGTTTCGAAAAAGGTGAGATGTCTAGCTCTCAAAAACAAGCAGTCATCACACTAATTGAAAAGAAAGGGAAAGATCGTTCATTTTTAGAAAATTGGCGTCCAATTTCCCTCGTTAATGTAGATACAAAAATAATGACAAAAGCAATTGCATCGAGGATTAAAAATGTCTTGCCTGATATTATTCATCCCAATCAGACAGGATACGTAAAAGATCGTTTTATAGGCGAAACTATACGATCTATTTACGATGTCATGGACTTTACGGCGAAAGAAAACATTCCCGGTTTAATGTTATTCATTGATTTTCAAAAGGCATTCGATAGTGTTGAATGGGAATTTCTTTTTAAATGCCTTGAGGCATTCAATTTTGGTCCAGATTTCCTTCACTGGGTTAAAGTCTTCTATAAAAATATACAAAGCTGTATCTTGAACAACGGTATGACTTCAAGCTTTTTTACGCTGGAACGAGGAGTTCGGCAGGGAGACCCGCTATCTCCATATCTGTTCGTTGTAGCTGTAGAAACACTGGCTATCGCCATTAGACAAAATTCGGACATTAAAGGAATTTATATTGAAGAGCAAGAAACGAAACTTTTACAGTATGCCGACGACACTACGGCGATATTAGCGGATACTAACTCAGCCAAAGTATTATTTGAACTACTGGACCGGTTTCGAAACATTTCCGGTCTTAAAATTAACTGCTCAAAAACTGAGGGTATGTGGATAAGATCATTAAAAGAAAGTAAAGAAGAATATTTTGGTATTAAATGGCCTAAAATCCCGGTTAAAGCTGTGGGGTATATTTTACATATGACCAGAAACTATTAAAGGAAAAGAACTTTATTGAAAGGCTAGATAATATAAAAAAAACTCATTAATATTTGGTCCTCTAGGGGCCTGTCTATCTACGGTAAAGTGACAATAATTAAATCTTTTTTGATCCCAAAATTCGTCTACGTATGTTCGTTACTTCCTACACCAAAGGAAATTGTGAATAAACTGAATCAATTGCTATTCAGGTTCTTATGGAATGGTACAGATAAAGTGACTCGCGTGTCAGTAATAAACGATTATGAGAAAGGTGGTCTAAAAATGATAGATTTGGAAAGCATGGTTAAATCTTTAAGGTTGGCCTGGCTAAAACGACTATTTAACGATTCAAATGCAACATGGAAAACGTATTTATTTCATTTATTAAAACCCGTAGGAGGTAAGTTCTTTCTAAATTGTAATTATGAAGTTTCTGATTATACGATATCTTCTCAATTTTACCAGGAACTTCTGTTATGGTGGTCGGAATTCCGCGAATCCTTCGCTTCAGAAAGTGACTGGAAAATTATTGTTTGGAATAATAAAGAGATTCGAATAGACAATAAGCCGGTGTACTATAAAAATTATTTTAAGTCAGGAATCATTTACATACATGATCTTCTATTCGACTTAAATACAACAGACTCCTATAATATTTTTCGAACAAAATTGATAAGAGCAATTTTCTGCAATGGGCGGGCCTCCGTCATTCTGTACCTTCTCATTTAAAAAAAATCAACCTAAATACATCAACCATATCCCCATCACAACTTTTAATTGGAAATAAAATCTTTGACATTAAAGACAAAAAATCAAAAGATTATTACTCGCTGCTGGTTTCAAAAAAAGCTCAGCTTCCTAATATTATCCACAAATTAAAGAGTGATTTTAATTTCACAACCCAACAATTAAAAGAAATCTTCTCCTTACCACATTTGGTTGCACTTGAGTCATATGTTAAGGCCTTTCAATACAAAGTAATTAATTCTATTCTTTACACTAACAGCAAACTATGCAAAATTGGATTTCGAATTAACGATGCGTGCACTTTTTGTAATGATGAACCTGAGAATTTGTATCACTTTTTCTATGAATGCCCTCACTCAAAAACGTTCTGAACTGATTTCGAATCTTACTGGTACTATCTATCGGGTCAGCCAATCCATCTTTCTGCAGAAAACGTTTTATTTGGAATTTTATCAAAACAATGCCCTTTATCTAATTTATTGAATTATTTCATAGTAATTGGAAAATTATTTTTGTGGGACTGCAGAAGAAGCCAAACACTTCCTAAAATCCAAGGACTGCAATCAAAACTTAAGATTAAATATGAAACGGAAAAAAATATTAACAATAAAACCTTCTTTGAAAAGAAATGGGTGCTCACTCCAATGTAATTATTTATGCCCTTCTGGTTTTATTACTTCTTTTTAATTTTTTTTTTTTAATAGGAAGGTACCTTTTTTGTTGTTGTTGTTCATCGTAAGTAGCATATGTAATCATATAATATTGCAAGTAGTGTATAAATTGGTATCGTAAGTTTGATAATGTAATTAAATTGTCTTTATTTTGTTGCTCATTGTTACAATATGGATGTAAGTATCGTATAGTTTTTGTAAGTAGTGTATAAATTGGATTGTAAGCTGTATAGGTAATCATATTGATTTGTAATGTAGGTAATGTAAATTGTATTATGGTTAGTTAATAAAGCTCTAATTTATAAAAAAAAAAAAAAAAAAAAAAAAAGCTGCTATTCTGACAAACATACTGCAGATCATTTGCGCCGTCTAACCTTTTGAAACAGTGTTACTGATAGTCTAAACATCTAACTATCTATAACAGACATAAATCTTCTCAAGCTGTTAAAATTTAGCACCGAGACTCCCGAAAAGCAAAAAAAAGTAAGTGTGCCAGGAAAGCAAGGGAGCCAGAGTTTATAAAAATGAAGACGTTTTAGTCAGGAAGCAAATACTTTTCTGTTGCTGGATTAAATTGAAGTGTGAATTTAATTAATGTGCCCTTTTAATCTAATGCCCTCATTTAATTGACATTCACCGGGCCGCCCTCGCACGAATTTTCTTATTCAAAATACATGTATCCAATATTTTATGACAAGAACTATCATAGTCCTTTTCTTTTTGGACGTGTTTGATCGAGACTCATTGAATTCAGTTTGCACAACAGACTATTCATTCTTCTGAGCTACAACCCTGCAAGACAAATCGGAAAAATCTGACCGAGTAGCAAACTTCAATGGAAGTCTGAGGAGAGCGAGCTGGAACTTTCCCATAATTCTTTGGGGTTGTCTAAATCTAATACCAGTCCTCCTCTGGAGGTGTTCACCAAATTCATGTAAATGTAAACTGCGTGAGACGTGTGTTAACCCTTGGAGGACTGAGGAAGTTGGCCTTTTTCTACGAAATCTCTGTTTACATGTTACTCTTATGACAGTGTCAATAACTCTAGGAATATTTACAAACAAAGCTACACTAAGCAAGAATCGAGAATGACTGAGCAATTCCTTAGCGACGCAAATTCTAATTTCACAAAACAACGATTATGACACCAGAAAAAGTGTTTATACAATCTATGAAAGTATCTAGACAAATCCGTCAAACTCACTCGTCTTACCGACTTTCGCTTTTAGCGAGCAAAAGTTTAGAGGGAATTTGACAATTTCAGTTTCCTATAATATTAACCTTACAACAACGAGTCTTCTCAGAAATACAAATAATTACAGTTTCTTCCAATACTTCTGGTGGTGCAAATAATTTGCCGCCAAAATATTGACTAACTAAATGCATATTGCGAGGTCACCTGGTCTATTTTTGACCGAGTATGGAGGGTCTATATAGACAAGCATATTCTACCTTTTGGTCTGTTGCCGGTATATTTGAAATAATTTTTTCAGTTATGGCTTAGGGTTATCTCGCTATAGAATTATGTCGTCAGATATTTCAAAGACCAAAGAAACATTTTGATAGCGAAGAGATGATCCATCTAAATAATGGCATGAATTTCAAACACTTGCGACAATCGAACCATCTACTTCAATATGTATACTTTCTTTTCTGTACAACTAGTCACAAGAATACTTCCGTCTACTGCTGTTGTTATTCCAATAGGTTGTGGTAATACAGCGGTACTCTTGCCTGTGAAGCGACCGTCTAAAGAAAATTGCTGAACTCGGTTGTTTCCGAAATCACATACAAGAAGATTATTGGAACTGTCTACATGCATGAGGAACGGGGAATTAAATTGTCCATCTTGATTCCCTTGTTTCCCAAACTTGTACAAAAACTTTCCTGACTGATCAAAAGCTTTAACGCAGTGATTGCCTGCATCTGATACAAAAGTTATGTTTTTAAAACACACGCACCCGAAAGGATTGCTGAGTTTCTCTGGGCCACTGTCTCCAGATGTAGAATGAGTTTCACCCTCCTTGGATATCACCTGTATCCTATTATTAATGCACTCGGTGACAACAATGCGTCCTTCATCATCCAAACAAACATCAAATGGATACTGAAACTGTGCTTTTCCTGCACCACTTTTTCCAAACGTTTTCACTATAGTTCCTGTCTTGATGTTTAACTGTTGTATTCTATGATTATAGCAATCTGCAATTAGAATCTCGTTGTCGTTCAAAAACGAGAGGCCCCTTGGGTACTGAAATTGATCAAAATTTGTGCCTTGGCCACCAATTTTCCTTAAACAGTTGCCTTCTTTATCGAAAACATAAACACAGTGCTCAGCGTCATCTGAAACAATCAGATTACCTTCCTTGTTAACAGCGATTCCACATAACGCTTTAAGCTCGACCCCTTGAATCAATTTTAAGTCCAAGTTACCGACTACAACAAGCTCACGTTCTTTCACCTGCGTAGTAATAGGACAGGTCGGAAGTTTATTGCCATTGATCTTCACTTCAATGCTGTAAGCACCTGGTACAATGGGAGTAAACTTCACTTGAAGATTACCGTCCCCTTTCTCGCTAACAATGACATTGGTGACATCTTTAGCGGGTTCTATCAGAACTTCAACTTGATCCTTCAGGTCAGCCTGGTTACTCGTCTTCCCTTCAGTTGTTTTGGGGTATAATGTAAACTCTGCTTCTACACAAGCCTGAAGAGATTGATCCATTCCTTCAAGCCATGATCGATTTGCGTCGGCCTTAAAGTCCACAGTCTCAATAAATCCCAGTTTCAAGCCTTCCATACGGGAAGCCGCGGAAAACTTGACGAATGTTGTCTCGCCGTGTTTTGGAACTTCAATAACACGAAGCTCTTCAAATCTCTGCTTCAAAGTTATCTTGTTCTTCATAATATCCGAGCTGGAGCTTCTCTGTGTTAAATTATTAGCAAACTCGACCGCTTGGTTCATTTGTTTGACCAGAGACTGTGCTCCTTGTATAGCTGTGTTAATTTGCTTGAGTCTCGTCACGCGTGTCGTCTCGAGAGAAATAATTGCTTCTCGCTCGCGCTCACGAATTTCCGCGATCATCTGGTCTGCAGCTTGCGACACTCCGCGTTTAGCAGTTGCGACATTCCTTTCCAGCTCAGAAGCCGTTTCTTCATATTGTCGAATCACTTCACCAAGCTCTCTTAACTTTTCTTTGATCATTTCAGCACCTGACATTATGTCGGGTTTCTCGTCACGAGCTGCTTTGTCGAGCAGAACGATCTTGTGGTTTTGGTGATCCGTCACTATGCAAATTTGACAAACACAAGCTTCACACGAGAAGCAGAAGAATCGGGTTATTTCCTTCTCGTGAAACTCCTGCGAGCAGAATGGTTGTCGCTTCAGCAACGCCTTGTAATCTTCTGCTTTAAACTCATTTACTGGTGTGACTCTGTGCCCTTCGAACGATGCCTTTAGTACTTCATGTGCGCTGAAACAGTCTGGGCACATAAATCGTCCACAGTCAAAGCAATAACACATCTGAGCAGTAGTGTAGCAGCTGTCCAAAGCTGCTTTTGTTTTATCATTGTAGCAGCTGTTATTGTTTTAGGGATAGGGGCATTGTTTCTGTTGTTTGTTCTATTGTACTCTCAAAGGGTAGCAAGCCAATCATGTGAGACCTTAGGAGAGCTGCTACATCACCCCATCTGAGAGCTGTTGTTCCTACACTGGGAACAAGTAATGCTGCTTCCCTCGCCACTCCGTCGGACGGCAAGCAGACCCAACAGGCTGTTGTGGAAAAAACTGCTCGGCAATCTGTCGAAGTTATTTTCTTCGGGTAAATTGATCTGCGCCTGACACTCTGGGCATCTGAACTTCCCTTGTCTGTGGCTCGCTCTTGCATGATTTGCCAGACACTCAAGGCAAAACGTGTGAAGACATGAGATAGTCTTGGGTTTGTTGTAGATATCGAGACAAATAGAGCAAGTGAGATGCTTCTTGAGGTTTTTTAAAAGGGACTCCATCGCGACGTGTCGCTCAGTTTACTTCCAGACAATCATTTCAGATTCCGAGAAACCAGAATTGATCAACGTCACGACTGTGTTAGTATGGCCAATCAAATTTAAGATTGTTAACAAAGGACCCTTTACTGTTGATCTGATGCGTGTAATATGATTCGGTCCGATGAATTAATGCACGACTCCTGGGGTTGTTGTTTTTTGAAGGTCACGTTAATTTAATCTATTCTGGTTTAATTAACACTAGGGTCTCGTGTCATCGGAAGGTGTTCGTGGGGTACGTTCGAGTAGACCCTCTTTCGGGCTTAGCCGAGCGAGATGTAAATGAAAGATGAGGAAAAAAATGTCAATTTGACGATTTGACGCAAAAGTTTGTCACGAATAATAATGATAATACCAATTTTAAAAATAAGTTAAGGGCTACTTTCCATGATATGATCAAGTGCGCTTTACATCATAAGTCAGCTTAGGACTCTGTGATCTAGTTCATAGTCTCTTGGTTAGGTCCGTTGATGAACGGCCAGATCTTCCAGTCCCATATTTAACAGTTAAAGGGCATTTTCAGGTCTGGCAACGAACGCACGCTTTAATTTTGTTGACAACTTTCTTTTACTTTAACCCACGATCCATAGCAAAGAAGTTCAAAGAGTCGAGTGTTGTAGGAACTAAAATGTTACACGTGTAATTTGCTGTCATGTTTATTGATTTATTGCTTATTCTGTATATCTAATTATAGACTTCAGCACGCACGAGGGTATGGGAAATAAACCCCACAAACTCCGTAGTTATTTCCCAGAATTGTAATATTTGATTGATTAAGTTCGCCGTGTCGCCCGTGCAGGCTCTCATTTTGGCCCGGGGGGGGGGGGGGTACTCGATGTATCCCCGGGTGGGGAGGTGCGGCCCGGCCCCTCATACCCTGACCCTGTTTAAGACAAGTATCGCTGATTTTCTTACCCTGTTTAAGACAGAATTCCGAATTTTGGATACCCTGTTCAAGACATAGATTAAAAGTTGCGGTTACAAATTGTGTGGCTTTCTAGCTTGTTGTGTAATCAATGGAAAATTAATGTTCCTGGTATCAATGCCCAAGTCAACGGAAGTCAATTTTCAGTTTACAAGAGCTTGTAAAAATTTTGCTGTTTATCGTCCAGGAAAAGATATCCCATTTACGACAAAAATTGATAAATCGATACCCTGATTAAGACAAAAAATGACAAATTCGATACCCTGTTGAAGACAAAAATCCCGAAAAACATACCCTGACTGGCTGCACGTCCCCATTAAGCCCTTATAAGGGAGTACCACCCCCCCGCTACCCCGGGCATTTTGGCCAGCTCGCTTCGCCTGCCAACTTGATCTCGTGATTTTTGACGTTTGGACTCCTGCCGCAGATCTGCCGCAGCGCACGAGAGCCTGCTTACAGGTGCAGTCAGATAACGCACCCGATTCAGGTCACATCAAGTCGTCACGCGGCCCCTCATCACATGCATAGCCATTTTATGGCGCTAACAAGTCTGCTGAAGCATCTAAGCTACCGTTATTCGGTAGAGGCTGAATTCCTAAGATTTTACACATCAATGGATAAAGACTAACAGATCCAAAAGGTTTTCCCTCAAAGTTCTCTTTAAATGCAGGCCCGCGCGCAATGAATGCAGCGGACATCGACTTGCACTTGCAACTGAAGCCGTGTGCGAGTTCTGTCCATTGACCATTTTCGGGCATTGTCACGAGCCGGCCCTTTTTTGAACTTACAAGCCAGCCCTCTGAAGGAAAGACCACAAGGGGCGAAATACGCGAGCTGCTCCTGAAGTGCAAATATTCGGGAACTTCATTTTTGTGATAAACGTGAAGATGATATACGCCTTTAAGGACGTTCGCGCCCATTGCTACTGCGCATCTCTAGTGCGCACGCTATTCATTGGTCACGCGCGTGCACGTCATTTTTAAGCGCGCGCACGGATTCAAAAACTCAACAAAATATAGGGCTGATGACCTTTGCGTTAACTTTGTGTGCGAATATTTTTGTTGGATGCTTGGTGACCCCCACTTTTTTTCGGCAGATCACTTCCTTTTCAGATTCTTTCCATTATACTAAAAAACAAAAAAAATCTGTACGTGGGAAGTTTTAATTATTTCTCATATACTATTCAAAAAGGGCCGAATTGGTACGTGGATACAGGTGTGTGTAACTTAGAAGTTGTAATTTTTAGGGCTAATTCTAGCTGATTTAATGACATATGTAGCAAAGATCTATCAAATACGCCTATATATGTTGTTTTAAGCACATATAACTTAGATATGATTCTTCAACTTAAATATATGCCAATAGTAATGAATCCGGCCAGAATCGCCTCGAATGACTGGAAATCCTAGAAATGCTATGGTCTGGGCTGCGCCTTATCTTCAAAACGAGTACGGTGACCCCCGATTTTTTTTACGTTTTTAATCTAATCTTATCATTTTCTACCTGCAGTCAAAGTTTTAAAAAAATCTGTGCGTGGGAAGTTTTTGGGCGCGAACGTCCTTAAGGCGTTTATACACATCCTCCATCTTCCCAGCTTTCGGCGCCAGCAGCATGTTAAACCAGGAGTCCCAGAAATCGTAGGTCTCTGGATCGACATATTTATCGAGGTCAATCACTTTGTTGCAAGACGTGTTACTCATACCATGATCTGCTGTGATTATTATGTTTACTTTGTCGAGGAGCTCGTGCTGTTTTAATCCTTCCACAATCAAACCAACAGTTTTGTCAACTCGTTGAATAGCTTCGGGCAATTCAGACCACCCCTCGTGGTGGCATGTGGTGTCTGGCTCTTCGAAATAAACGGCAACAAAATTGGGCGGGTTTTTACTCGTCAACCAGTCAATTACTTTCTCAGTGCGTTTTTCAAAGCTCATAACCTTCCCTGTTTTGTTAAACTGGTCAACATCGGGAGAAGGCGAGTGTTCCCTGTATTTTGGATACATGCCTTTAATTTTAATGTTGTACCCGGGCCAAAAGTATAAGACAGCACTTTTTCCCTTTTGCTTTTGGTTTGTCACCCATATTGGTTCTCCACCATTCCACCATTCCACCATCGCGGATCCGTTTGAGCGGCACCAAACCGGGCTTTGAGGACTGGATCGTACATGGTGTTGCTTATAATCCCGTGGCTTTCGGGATAAAGGCCCGTCACAATACTGTAGTGTCCCGGCATTGTGACTGTTGGGAAGACGGATCGGACATACGGAACAGTGACGCCAGTTTTCTTCAGGAATTCCAGGTAAGGCGTGCGAGCTTTTGTAGCGAAATCCCACCTGAATCCGTCTAGAGATATTAGAAGAAGTGTTTGAGGTTTGCAATTGAGCCCGGGAAGGAAAAATAAGGTGACGAAAACAAGGCAGTTCACCAACATGATTGTCGGTAACTCTGCTTGTCCCAATATTTCTTTCAAAGAGGCCTAATACCGAAGCACACGAAGTCTAAAAATAGAATGCAAATCGCTGAATGCCACGCGAGGCTAAGTCAACATAAGCGCGTGTTCTGAGGGAAATACAGCGAATGTAGGCGAAGTTTTGGTCTCACAAGTGTTTTAGGAACACCGGCGTTTGCCCTTAAAGAAATCTTCAAAATCATCTATACTAATCATCTCGTAGTCTTGTCTGAGTCCTGACGTCAGTCGCGCGGTTCTTTGTCGGCAGGTTTATTGAAAGAACAAATCAGCTTGTCGGATTTTCGCCGAAACAACCTGCTATTATGACAAACATACTGCCGTTCGTTTGTATCGATCGTCTAACCTTTCTAAACAGTGTTACCGGTAACCTAAACATCTAAGTTTCTATTGACAGACGTAAATCTTCTCAAGCTGTTAAAATTTACAACCGAGACTCCTGAAAAGAAATAAAGTAAGTCTGCCACGAAAGTAAGGGAGCAAGAGTTCATAAGACGTTTTAGTCAGGAAGTAAATATTCTTCTTTTGCTGGATTAAATTGAAGTGTGAATTTAATTAATGAGCCCTTTTTAATCTAATGCCCTCATTTAATCGGACATTCACCGTCCTCGCACGAATTTTATTATTCAAAATGCTTGCAATATTTTATGAGAAGATCTAACATAGTCCTTTTCTTTTTGGACGTGTTTGATCAAGACTCATTTGACTCAGCTAGGACAAAAGACTATTCAATCTTCTGAGCTATAACCCTTCAAGATCATCTCACACAGACAAATCGGAAAACTCTGGCCGTGTATCAAACTTCAATGGAAGTCTGAGAAGAGCGAGCCGGAACTTTCCCATAATTCTTTGGCGTTTTCTAAATCTGATACCAGTCTTCCTCTGGATGTATTCGCCAAATTCCTTACTTTTTAGACATGTAAACTGCGTGAGGCATTTGTTAACCCTTGGAGGAATTGGGGAGGGCCTTTTTCTACGAAATCTTCACCGACGAACAGCAAAAACAAAACACATAGTAGTATTAAGGGTAAAATATAATGTAATTTTGTGTACATGTCATTCTTTGAGAGTGTCAATAATTCTAGGAATATTTACAAACAATGCTACACTGACCAAGAATCGAGAATGACTGAGCAATTCCTTGGCGACGCAAATTCTAACTTCTCAAAACCGCAATCTTGACAGCAGAAGAAGAGTTTCTACGAGCTACGAAAATAACTAGACAAATCCATTAAAAACACAAACCAGGGACTTTAAAAGTTGGCAAAAGCGCACTTTGGAGTTAAGGTTTCGCTCAATCAGACTCACTCTTCGTTGAAAAGGGGAATTTTACCCAATGTCAGTTCTCCTATGATATTTACCTAGCAACAATTAATCTTCCCAGAAATACAAATAATGACACTTTCTTTCAGTACTTCTGGTGCTACAAGTAATTTGTGGCTAAAATATTGAAATACATGCATAATCCGAGGTAACCTGGTCTATATTTGGCCGGTTATGGAGGATGGGGAGGGCAAGAAATTAAAGACGATCAAAACTACGCACAAAGCTAGTATCGATAACGCTCATCTGCTATTCAAAACTGAATAGGCGATGACCTTTGAAACCTCTCAACAAACAATTTCAAAGTAAAACTAGGAATACACAAGTATTTCTTCTGTACAAATGTTAAGTTATCTCAGGCAACAAACATGATATAACATGTCTTATTATATGGCTAGCTCCGTGAGCGGGCAAGATGAACCAAATCGCGCGCTGTGATTGGCTACCCGAGCGGGCAAGATGGAGGCATCTTGCCCGCTCAGGACTACCCGCTGCATCCCGAAAGCAAAATTTCACCAAAAGCCATATAATAAATCCTTTATTGACCAAGTTTGTTCGGTCAAGATGGCTGGATATTGGCCTCGTTCTTTTCTTGCGAGTTTATGGACCTCGACTTCGTCTCGGTCCATAAACACGCAAAAAAAGAACTTGGCCAATATCCAGCCATCTTGACCTCACACTTGGTCAATAACCTATACATATATAGACACCCATATTCTACCGTTTGGTCTTTTGTGAATTTGAAATAATTAGTTTATATCTTAGGGTTGTGTCGCTATAGAAATATGTCGTCAGATATTTCAAAGACCAAAGAAACATTTTTGTTAGCGAAGAGATGGTTCATCTAAACAATGGCGTGAATTTCAAACATTAACAGCAATTGGACCATCTACTTTAATATGAATACTTTCTTATCTGTATAACTAGTCACGAGAATACTTCCGTCTGTTGCTGTTGCTATTCCAACAGGTTGTGGTAACACAGCGGTACTTTTGCCTGTGAAGCGACCGTCTAAAGAAAATTGCTGAACTCGGTTGTTTCCGTAATCACATACAAGAAGATTATTGGAACTGTCTACGTCCATAAGGCACGGGTAATTAAATTGTCCGTCTTGATTCCCTTGTTTCCCAAACTTGTACAAAAACTTTCCTGTCTGATCAAAAGCTTTAACGCAGTGATTGCCTTGGTCCGCTACAAAATTTATGTTTTTAAAAGGAACACACCCGCGAGGATGATTGAGTTTCTCTGGGCCACTGTCTCCAAATGTGGAATGAGTTTCATCCTCCTTGGATATCACCTGTATCCTATTATTGCTGTACTCGGCGACAACAATGCGTCCTTCCTCATTCGAACAAACATCAACTGGATAATTAAACTCTCCTTTCCCTGCACCACTCTTTCCAAAGGCTTTCACGACAGTTCCTGTCTTGATATTTAAGTGTTGTATTCTATGATTCCAGCAATCTGCAATAAGGATATCGCTGTCGTTCAAAAAGGAGACGCCGAATGGAGACTGAAATTGAGCTGAATTTGTGCCCAGGCCACCAATTTTCCTTAAACAGTTGCCTTCTTTGTCGAAAACATAAACACAGTGTCCATTGTTATCAGTAACAACCATATTACCTTCCTTGTTAACAGCGATCCCATATATTCCTTTAAGCTCATCTCCTTGAAAGAATTTCAAGCCCACGTTACCGACCACAACAAGTTCACGTTCTTTTACCTGCGTAGTAATAGGACAGGTCGGAAGTTTATTGCCATTGATCTTCACTTCAATGCTACAAGCACCAGGTACTATCGGAGTAAACTTCACTTGAAGAT
>JAHPZR010024356.1:20000-29815 GCA_019787425.1 Platygyra sinensis | reverse complement strand
CAAATTGGTGTAAATTCCACATCGATTGAAAATGGTAACTATGGTCCAGAAAAAAAACTATATGAAACCACCTTAATTGAACACTGGAAAAGCCTGGAAAGAAATAAAGGCACAGTTATCGTCAGCTGTAACTTCTTCTAGAAAAACTAAAATAAATTGTACTTCACATAAATGATTTACAGAGGTTTTAGCTACAACCCTTTTCGTGCACCTATAACAACTCTAATCATGCGCGTCATACCTTCCCAACCCTGTAAATTGGACACAGCACTCTTTTCATCGAACAATTCAAAGCGTTTGTATGTAATCATATTATTGATAAAATCAAATGAGTTATCTCATACTTCGATTTTCTTTTCCTCTGTGTTGAAATGTGCAGTGTTAGCAATGATCAAACGACTGAACGCAAATGACCCCTCGCCATATCTGTGAGGAAAGAAGAAAGAACCGCAGTTGATGACTTTAACTAATGATTAGTCGAAACATGAATGTGAACTTCTAGATGCCGCCTTGATGCCGCCTGAACTTTGCTCTAAATACGCACCTGAGGCGTCGCACACAAGCCCCAGATCATTTTAAACACATAAAAAAAACGGAAAAAGTTAATGAAGCAGGGGCGCACCGCTTCTGAGCTGTGGGTATGTGGCCTAAATGAAATCCAGAATCCTAGAAAATCCCAAATGCGTAACAAGCGAGCGATGGGGTATGTTGGGGATCTTCCCCCCTCTCGCGAGAATTTGTCCCTAACCCTATACCTAACCCTAACTCAGAAACGCCCAGTGTCTCTGACTGGTGACTACTCGGAAAAGACTACGAGGCCAATATCCAGTCGTCTTGACTGAACAAGCTCGGTCAATCAAGTATTTCTTACAGGGCTTTTGGAGAATTTTTCCTGCGGGACACTGCGAGTAGTCCCGAGCGAGCAAGATAGCTCCATCTTGCCCGTTAGGGTAGCCAATCACAACGCAGAAGTTGATTGATTTTGCCGGCTCACGGAGCTAGCCATGTAATAAGTTCACCGATAGTAATTAAAGGGGCTCAGTCACGGCATCTTGAGTTATTTTGAACATCGAAAACTGATAACCGTTAAATTGAAGGAAACCTAAAAATAACACTTTATAAAGATAGAAAAACATCAAAGAGATAATAATAAACCATAAATGAACAAGGATGGCTAAGGATGGAGAAGATTGACACGGATTGCAAACAACGAATTTGAAAAGTTTAGCTAAGCTTTTCAAACGTAACTGAGCCCCTTTAATAACCTCGAAATTGCTGCTTGGAATTCCCATTCTGAAGAATGAATCTTCTTTTTCGTTTTTATACACAGACATTGAGGGAAACATTTACCTGTCATACAGTTCACTGTAGTGATCCTGTACAAACTGCCAAGCTATCAGACGTCCAGCTGGATTGGAGGCTATCGAATCGATAATAGATACGGAGTCCTGGGAACGAATCTTGCTTTCGTTGAGTGAGAATCCTAGGAGTCTAAAATAACGCAAACGTTTAAAAGAGCCAAGATATAACGTGCGTTCTGATTTGCTAAAACCCTTACACAAAATACCAAAATAATTTTACTTGTATATGAACTAGAGATTTAAACCATACCTATCTGGCAAACTTATCTCTGTAGCTCGATCTCCAACCGCCATCAACCTCATCGTCCATTTCCATGCCAGATGACATCCAATCCCCATATATGCGACCCATCCCCCAATCTTCCCGTTCTTACGCCTAACTTTCAATTCAAGCCACCATTTTCAGCAATTGATGGACGAAGGAGAATTCATTCAAGCAGTAATCTTTGTCGTTATACATTACCTCTTTAGAATTTCTGGCCTCCGACTGTATGTGAGTGCGTACATTAACTTCGTCTTTTCCGACGGAACGGTCTCAGTTTGGAATCTTTTGAAAACTTCCATCCACGTGGAAACATTTGCGTCCTTTACGCCGATGGAGTAAACAGTACTACGCAAGTTGGGTGGGATTCTGAAAAAGATGTTTTTAGCAGTTACTTTGCGAAAAAGGATTTATGTTTGCGCAACGTTACGTAAAGATCTGGTTCGGGTCGGGGAGGGGAGGGGTGTGGAGGGAAAAAAATTGAAAAGTAAAATCAGGTGCGCATACGAGCATCTCTGTTTAAACCTAAAGGTTCACGTTTACAAATCTAAAGGAAACCCAAAGAAACTCACACTTTTCCTCCATAAAGCCAATCATTGAACATCTCCAAAGCTCTGTCAGTGTACTGCCGTTCTCTCTCAGGAAGGACATCTTCATAGCTCGCCACCTTACCCAACACAACAACGCGAAGATATCTATAATAACGACAGTAAACAATAAGGTGAAAATATGTAGGTCTTTTGTTCACTATCCCGTGCCGCAATCTGTTTCGAATTTCTGATTTTTCTTGTAACACATTCTTAAAAACGCGGACGCACAATTGGTCGCAGCATGACCAATGACTTAATGACAACACTTGCCTCGTCAAATGAGAATCATCTTTGGATTCATCCCAGCCTAGCTCTTTAGCTAAGTCTCTAAGCAAGTACAAGATGTATTTCTGAAAACAAAAACAAGACATGACTAGTATATACGGACATCAGTTATACGGTTAATAAACTTCGTTTAGGGTAAAACAGACACAAATAGATCATATTCGTATTCCCCGGTATCGGACTGGAACTAGCATGCAACTGAGGCTAATGTGGGAGGTTTTTTCAAATGCGAATGACATTCAGTGATATTTTTTTAATGATATCCCCCGCACGAGCCTCCATTTCAAGCACTACCGGGAATACAAATATGGCCTAATTTGGCAAAATACAACCAAATATTTGGTAACAAGACATGTTTCTTACATGCTAGGAACTACGCATCACGGTCAGCATATAAATTTTATCTCTACTGAGAAGTATTAAGCCTTTCCGTATAAGCGTTTTTCCTTCACCTATCTACTTTACGCCAGGTGGCAATTAACCTCTCCAAGTGTATTACCTTATACGCTGAGTAATACTTTGTTGTTCCTTTCACAGTGTCGTAAGTGGAAAACTGAGTTGCAAAATAAGCCATGTTGTTAAGCGCCGACATCCACGGAACGTACTCTTTTTCTTGTTTAAGATATGGAGTGAGACTCAGAGCCACTTCATAAGACAACATGCCACTCCTGTGAGTAAATCAAACGGCCAGTTTTAATTACAGCAGACGAAATAACAACGAAATATTATCAATCATGCAATCTTAAGAGCCGGACATGTGACAAGCGCTTGCTTCTTAGTATAAGCTTCGAACCTAAGAGTGCTAGCTCAGCTAAAATAATAGTAATAATTTATTTAATGTCGAAAACGTGGGAAGTGTTTGTACAACTTCCGAGCCAGAGGAGTTAAAAGTGCTCGACAATTAATAAATAGGATCTAAGAACTAATTACAAAAATGAGGTATTAAAACACTAGTAAACACATTTTATACTAATCCGTAACAGAAATTTGCAAGCAAAAGTTTCTAGTGCAACCTTTAAATTCCACTGCATCGCTTACGTACTTACGAAAACGAGCAAACGTAACACGTCTCACATCGTTTAACATAGTTAGGCAAATAGTTCCAACAACTTTATTCCCTAAGTTACATCTACACATTTTTAAATTATCACACTCAAAACCAAAAAAAAACCTTATAATATAAAACCAAAATAGAAACTAATAATATAGAACCTAATAATATAATAGAAATTATCATAAAAAAGGTTAGCTACACCTAATGGAAAGGAAGCAATATGCAGAATTCACAATCTCTTTTCATCCTTTCGAAGATGAGAACAGCAGACAGTATTTGTCAGTTTTCAAACTGATATATTTAAATTAATTACCGAGCGAGATTCAGAGCATCATCCAGCAAGCCTGCGCGATCTGCTGTTGTTAATGTCTAAAGGGAATACAAAAAAGCATTCAGTATTCACTGATTAGATTTTAACAAAGGAGAAGCATGTTAGATGAACACGAAATACTGCAACGTAAGAGAATTATTATCCTTATTAATATCCCTTGTATTCATTTCTTAAGGGGGGACATCCAAAATAAGAGACTTTGTAATGGAGGGGTGGCTTAGTGGTTATTGCCTCGTCCAAGATCACTGTGTTGTGTTTTTGGACAAGACAGTTTACTCCCACAATGCCAAACCAGATGCATAAATCAGTGTACCGGTTAAACTCAGTCAAAGATTGTTCGCTAAAAATCCTTTATGCTAACTGAAGGATCTCAAGAACTCGTTACCAACTGTAGATACTTCGAGATTGAATTCAGTAAAATTTGGAAAGAGAACCCAACGAAAAACCTTCAGAGTAGAGATAAAAACAACAGTCAGCAAACTCCAGTCAACAAATTACTTAACAACACAATAACTGTTACCTGGTTAAAAGTGTTTAGCTGTTGAACAAGTTTGTGCCAGTTCTCTGTCTGATAGTTCACGCGGTAAAATCCAGTTTGTCCGGCATTCATCTTGAACCATGAATTTTCTTTAGTTCCCGCAGGCAATTTTACTAAAGCAAAAACGAATACCAAAAGATCAAATATTTCATTTCTTGCCTTCGTATAGTTGTGCTACTAACCTAAGAGATTAGAATACCGAGCAGAATTGAACGTGTTTAGGAAAAATATACCTCACTCATCAAATCCACAAAGTAATAAGAAATTTACATGGTTGAACATTTATATATACCATGCGGAACAAAAAGTTAGTAAATGGTGGGTAAAAAAACTCTAATGGACGCCATTTTGGGATATCAGCAAATTTTCACCAGCGATCTAAAGAATTTAATTTATAAAAAGAGTCTGGAAACTCTAAAAAAATTATTGAAGAAAAATGTCCGCAAATGAATTTAAAAAATCTGAATTTTCGGGATGGTTTTGTCGATACCGATGTAACAGCTGTTAATTCTTATCTTGTCAGCCAGAAATAAAGACAAACAGAAATTGATTCTACACAGTACTGATGGGTTCCTGACAGAACATAAATCCAATTAGAAATTTGAAGAGCACGGTCTTTACCTAAACTACTCGATCTTGGAATTGTGGAATTTGATTAGCTTTTCAACTATACTGAAGTTATCAAGTTAAACGAAGCAAATCGAAGCCGTGATCAGTGATGGCCTGGATATCGCTTCTCAATACTGGTTTATTTTTCTGTTTGCTCTCTAGCTCGAGTTTTGATTTAGATTTTAGTGTTTCACATCAGTTTCAGAACAACTCGAACTTCGAGCTCCACCTATCCATATAGAATCTACATCTATCTACCTACTCCATTAGGCCACTAAGCGTCGCGTTTTCCACGCTTGTCTCAACGTTTAGAAAAATAAAGTTCTAAGCACTTTCACGTGCGCTTATATCTCAGACATTGGTGCCGTACTGTACTGGCGTGGGTGCAGGACTGTAAATGAAGGTTATACCTTGTTCAGTTTTCTTTTTTATTAGCACGACAGTTCTGCTACTGGTTTCCTCCGTCACATAAGTTAAAGGAACTACCCAGGAAAATCTGTGAAAACAGAAAACATTTTAAGGTGGCTCAAAACAGTTACCAGCACATTATAAGACTTAGATTTTGATGTGTCATTATAACCACACTTTATCAATTGATGCTACAACCATGGTATCAAAAACCTGCCCAATCACTGGTGAGCACGTTGGTGTTATTTTCGTGACACAATAGGTTACCATAGCAACACTATGACCTGCTAAAAACACCCTTAATATCAGCTTTAAGCGCTTATATTTCAAAAACGGCACGGTAAAATCTTTTCATATTATAGAATTTTGATAAGCAGGATAAGATGCAACTTTTGGCAAAGTTTAAAAAGATTATGTACATGGGGTTGAGAGGCACCTTAAATTCGAAACAGTATGTTTTGTTTCCCTTCGACTTCAATGTTACATTGAGGGTCTCGGGGAAACAAAACTCCCTGTTTCAAAAATATGACGCACATATCAGCAAATGACGAGAAAATTTCACATCACAAGCTACAAAAAACCGCAACCTTGGATTTGGAGACTGAAGTCGCCATAAAAAGTTGATAGTTTCTGAGGAAACTGTCAGGCTGTGCTGGCGTGAAGACAAAACACTCAGCTACCTTCTAAATTAAAGTTCATAGAGACTTATGTGCCACTGTAGCCCTCCATCGGGGCTAAATGGGCATCGTGAGCTGTGTATAGTATGCTTTATATATAAAGGAGTAGGGGAAACCGCGATAAATAAGACGAAACTTGGAATTAAATGAAGAATAAAACTTGACATTAAATTCACTGTATATACTTCATCTTTTAAATGAGAGTTTTGTAGACCCATGGGTCGCCCAGTGTCAGTCCATTTATAAAAGTCGTCAATGTATAAAAGGACAGACGACACAGGAACTGTCACACTTACTTGGCTTGTGAATTTGTGTCGGGATGAACAAGAAAGCGTTGCTGTGTTACATGAAGTTTCTTTGGGTCACTGCTATCTTTCTTAACTGTCATTACAGGGAAGCCCATTTGATTTGTCCATGTCGTCATCATCTCTGTGACATCGATTCCAACCTAAATAACAGACAGGTTTGGTAAACATGACAGAACAAAAATTTGCAATAGATCATTTTCACGTGACGTCATTACTTTCTAAAGTCTAAAACTAAAGATCCACCAAAGTTATTATCCTCGTCAGACACAAGAAGCGGCATATTTATATCTTTTTACAATTTAACAGCTCAATAGCGTGTTTCGTTTTGGAAACCAGAGCATTTTGAATTTCCCGGTTATGGAGGTGCGTGACACAAGGCTACGATCGAGTTTATTGAAAAATATAAACTTATCTCATGATTTTGAGCCCTTTTAGAAGTTACACCACTAGGAAAAATGCTTGTGTAAATGTTTGTTTTCTCAGTACTGATAATCAGTCGCCTAGATATCCAAAGTAAGTTCCAGATATTTAAACCATTTTCCGCCCGGCATATTGGTGTAACTCTGCGGTACACCAACATGGCGTTTTCATACTGGGATCTGTAAATTTCTGCGAAACATTTCGACTAATATCTGAAGTTTGGGGAAACGCTCAGAGAAATGCCTTATTTATTTATCCTCTATTACATCACAATTTCTTAGCTTTTTCCACTTTATGGTTTTTGATTTATCTTTTTATTGATCTGTAACTATGTCGGAAAACGTGTCTCAGGCTAGTTCATTTTCTTTTCCCGATGGCCTTAAAGTGAAAAGTGAGTATGTTTGTGATACCCTTAACGATACACAGCCATGCGCGTTGAAAAAGTCTATTTTTGTATCGTATAGGCGTCACCACTCAACTGACTCAGATTTAGCATAAGAATGATCGTCTTCCTGTCATCAAAAGTTATGGCAACTTACTCGACGATGCTTACATTCTATATTTTCTTTTACAGCTGTATGACTAGCGAAAAAATGTTTGTAAAAGATGGAAAACCTTAAGGGAAAATGTATCAAATATTATAAGATGTAAAAAAAATACTATGACTGTACCTTTCGTTTCTTGGCTTCCTGTGTGAGACACTGCCAAAGATCATTTGTCTCTGCATTACTAAACTTATACGTCTGAAGGTAATGCTGCAATCCCTGGAAGAAAACATCTTTTCCAATAACATCCTCAAGCATCCTGATAATGGCTGCACCCTACACATGAGAAGTAAAATTGTTCACTAATATCACAATGAAATCGGCTACCAGTCCATAAATGGGAATCTCTGACAAGAAATCTGAACTTGGAACATGATTAATAAACAATAGTTTCAAACAATACGAGATCAACTGAAAAGGTAAGGTAATCTAATCGAATTCATTTCGTACTAGATTTAAAAGAACCACTAAATTCTTGTCAGCTACCTTATCATAAGAAATTGAATCAAACAAAGAATTGATCTGCGCTGGATCCTTCACGTCCGCCATGATTGGGTGTGAGTTAGTCAGCTGGTCCATTGTCATGGCGTTTTGATTTGAGTCAAGAAGAGACTGATCCAGCATTTTCCACGCAGGGTAGGTATAGTTTACTCCAACATTTTCCATAAAACTGGCAAATCCTTCATTTAGCCAGAGATCGTTCCACCACTCCATTGTAACTAAGTTACCAAACCACTATAAATTGAGAAAAAAAGAAAACTGTAATGTATTGCGTAACGTCATGTGACTATGTTGAGTTTGCATATTATGGGTTAATAGTCCTTTTCACGGTTAGTTTTTCTCATTATCATTACAATGTAATCCAACGTGGATGCGAGGTAATTTCGGGCTAAAACTGTAATACAACTGTAATACAAATGAGCAGGGTTAACCGTGAAAAGGGCTATTAAAAGTTGAGTTGAGCACATAGCCATCGTCCACGTTTTGTTTGTCACAGCGCTCCACCCGCTTTTGGCTGTAATACACTTGCCGACGAGATCAGTCCCAAAATGGCGACTTTATTTGGTAGAGTAGATGTATTTGAGGAGAACTTTGAAACATGGAAACACTACAAAAAGCGATTAGGACAATATTTTCACCCAAGTGGTATTGGTGATGAGTCCGAAGATGACAAAGCGAAACGGCGGGCGATTCTTTTAAGTGTATGTGGAAGCAAGGTTCACAAGCTGATGTGCGACCTTTTAGCTCTTGCCAAACCTAAAGAAAAGTTGTACCAGGAGCTGGTGAAGCTTATCCAGGATCATTTAGCGCCGAAACCTTCTAAAATTGTACAAAGGTTTAAAGGGCATTTGACACGCTTCTGCGCATGTGCGGTGATTTGATTTCTCATCCGACGGAACAGTTTTCAAAGTTGTTATTTGTGAGAAGAATCATCCTCCATCGACCTTGTGAGGCGTGTGAAAATAGTAATACCGATATTGAAGAACTGTTTAGTCATCCATGAAAGATTTAAAAGTCGTATTTTGTGTTTTGAGTTGAATGCCGTCGAGAAATACAATGTCCTCGAGAGGCCGGTTTTCGAAACGGTTAGAGACGAAAGCTACTTTCAACTCGTAGCCGTCTTGTTCGAAAAGAAAAAGAAAACGAAAGAAAGATGCAAGGACGAATATCGGAAACTTTGTATATATAGCTACAGATACACATACAATTTGGAAGAAAGTAAAGCGTATGCGCTTGTAATCAACGGACACGGCACAACATAAACATGATAAATATTCTTTACAAACAAAAGGACAAAAGCCGGCGGATAAAGAGATATTCGAAAGGCACGTGCAACTCTGAGCTGAACTGCGACGAATTCGTGGCGCTCGTGATAGTATTACGGTTTCTATTGGTTAAAATAAATGTTGTCAATCAAGATCGCACATGCGCTTTATCGTGACAATGGCCCTTTAAGTTCAACAACCGTTTTCGTAACGAAGGAGTGGCAGATTTTGTGGCGGCGCAGAGGAATTTGGTCGAACATTGTGAGCATAAAGATACTCTTGACATGATGCTTAGGGACAGGATTGTGTGCGGAATTCGAGCGGAATTCGAGCGACGTCTACTGGTAGAGAAGAAATTATTATTGGCGAAGGCAAATGAGATTGCAAACCCGATGGAAATTACTTTCAAAAATATGTCGGTGCTTCAGCAACAAGGTAACTTTACAAGGGGATGGAACAACCGATGGGACGAGACAAGTGGATGGACGAAGCATGCAGTACAAGTCTTCTTGTTTTAGGTGTGGAGGAAATCATAGTGCACAAACTTGCAGGTTTAAGGAACTGACCTGTTTTTATTGCAAGCAAAAAGGCCACATCGTCGAGAATGTCATTCGAGAGGTGTGAATCAAGGCAAGCAAGTCTGTCCGTATTTCCAAGAAAG
>JAHPZR010024356.1:0-7500 GCA_019787425.1 Platygyra sinensis | reverse complement strand
TGTCACGGTATCATATTTGCCCTCGTACGTTTTTCTTCGGAGACGCCGTAGCTTCACTTCGAAAAAGCTTTACTTTGTCTAGAGAAATTCCTATGTTTCTTGCAGCTATCTGGTCGAGCTTATGTTTCTGGAGCTCGCGTAAGGCGTCTCCGGCCGACGAAAAACGTACGAGGACAAATATGATACCTCTCGCGTTGTAGCTAACGCTAAGCCCAGTGATACCTGGGTAATTTCCCGAGTCTCTTAGCGCGCGTTCCCGAAAACACGTGCGTTGGAAAATAACGTGATTTAGAGCAGTCGGAGTTGTCTTGCTTGTTCTACAATGGAGCATTTGCCTTAGATTCTTTTTGATTTAGATCAGTCCATTACCCTCGTCGCTGGACAAAGGTAATTCGTAGCTCGATTTCGTTCTGTTTTTACTGTGCATTCTTAAGATTTTCGTGTATTTTGTCACAACAAGCTGACTCGAACACGGCTCGTTTTCTCATCGATTCCTTTGTCATGTATTGCTTCCTAGTTTTACGCTTCTTTCTGTAACCTGCTGAGGATATTAAAGGGAAGTTGTAGTTCTGCCAGCACTGTGATTGTGAATTGTTTGGATCGAATTCGGATCCGTGCGAAAGGTCGCCGGTAACACGGCTCTATCAAACTAACAAGGTTCAAAATAGCAGCCGGCACTTTTTTCATGGCACTTGCTGGTGAATTTTTTAACGAAGAAATAGAGGGACAGAGTCGCTAATATATAGATTTAGGCCAGCCTAAAAGCGTAGCTCCTTGGCCGGGTTGTTCAGTGCCCGATTAAGCTAACCCAGAAAAGGTAGAATTTTGATTTGAGTTTTGTAACTTTGCGGTGAGGTTTTCTGTTTATTGTTTGGCTTTCTGCAGTTTGAGTTTCATAATTGCAAAACACATTTGTATAGAGGAAAAAGTTATAATTTGAATAAATTTTAATCCTGGGCTTGCGTTAACCGGCTTTCAAACAACCCTGCCCTGTTTTCAACAAAGTAACCTAACTTAAGCCCGCGATCCAATCAAAAACCAGCAATTGGTCAGTGGTCAACTTCGAAAAAACACGCGACCTCGATGAGTTGTATACTTGAGCCCGCGATATGGTCACTTGATACTGGTCAGCGGATACCTTGTTTTGGCAGGTGTCAATTGATCATAGCATGGATGTTCAATATCAAAGAAGTACACAGTAAATCAAGGCTGCATATCTTATTTGGAGTATGGCCGCCATGTTGCTCGACTCCGTCGTCGTCGTCGTCGTCGACGTGCGCGCCCACGAGCAATGCCGCTAGCCATGATAACCATGAGAAAATCAATTCTTGGGTTTCCTTTTCTTTCCTATATGGGTATGGGGCTCCGCTTGGCGGTCCGAAGGGCCGCCGGAGCTCCGCTATATTAATATTAGTGAGCTTTAGATTGGACTACGACTACGAGTTTGAGTACGAGTACGACTTCCGAATTTCAAACCAGTGACATTTCCAGAGCCCTCCTTCTTCATGTTGGTTTTAGATAGAGAGAGTAGCTCATTGGATGAAATGGGTATGTGTTGTGATAATGTGAAGCCTGCAAACTAGAATTGAAAAGTCGTACTCGTACTCAATCTCGTACTCGTAGTCCAATCTAAAGCTCCCAATGTTGTTCAAATTGAAGTCAGTATTGTATCCAATAGACGTAACAGCGATAAATTCTTCGTTTCTGGCTGTTGCCAGTGAATATTGCGTGACCATAACACATTTCAGGTTATAAAAGATCAGAACGGAGACGAGTTTATCGAGGGGTCTGCGTTTTTGGGATCTTTGGTCTGAGGTCTGAGATTTCGTGGCACCCCGATCAGGACCACAAAATGGCGCGGGCCGCGAACGAGGATAGCCTGTTATTTAAATGTCCTGTTGTTAACTGCTAAGAAAATTCATATATCTGTTTCCTACAATCTTTATTTTTGGGGGGACAAAGTAAAAAAAAAATGGCTGGACTCGTGGTTGGCTCGAGGTTGCCTCGTGACTCGAGATTGACTTGGGCTCGCGGATGGCTCGTGTAACGCTGCAACTCAGGTCGGTAGCGCTGATATAGTTACTCTGAAGATAGAAAAACTTTTAGTTTTTTGCTACGAGAGTCTGCTGGAAAATACATAAAAGGCTCAGTAGTAAAGAAAAAGTTTCTCGCTACCCACATTTTGGTTTAAACAAGGTTATTTTTACATCAATTTGTATCCCTATTGGAGAAAAGTGCAGGTAATCCTTAAAGCTTGCTTTTTCTGAATAATTTATTTTGCCGCTACAATTGTAGGTATTTTTTTTTAAACTTCGATTCGGATCCCGTCCAATCCTGATTTCTTTTTTCTCTCTTTAATATCGCATCTCCCTAAGTTGCGTGTAGCAATAATGTTTAATACCAGGAGCCATAATCAGGGACGTTAATACTGAATAAAATGCATTCGCGTAATCTGTAAAGTTTGCATTGCTAATTAGAATGGAACAGGTTTCACTGCGTAGTTTAGTTTAAGCCGGCTGCAAAGTGTCGGTGTTAGTTTTTAAAATTAAAAAGTACAGCAGCTGAAAGCTGAATTTAATAAGCACTTTTATTGGCACCCAGAAAGCAAAATATAGTGAAGGTCCTCTAAATATTAAAACCATGGCAATCAAAGTTGGTTCGTGTCATTCTCTTTCCTCGTACTGGTAGCAGATATACCGGTGAGTCATTAGAAAGATTTTAAAAGCATACTGAAACCTGTATCCGTTTTGGAATCTCTGGAGATATGTTGATGTTTTTCGGCTAATACAAAACTTCAAACCTCCCCATAATACATCAAACATTGTCCCGATTAAAAAATGAGAACGTTTAATTAAATATTTACCATTCCAGTAAAAGCCAGCATGCTATTTTCTCGTGTTTAAGCAGTTGCTAGTACTTTTGCTCTGTAGTTATAGTAAAGGCAAATTTGCTACAAGGTCAATTTGCAGAAACTGATTCCAAGTCGACATGAAGCTGTTCGTTGTTTTTGCGGCATTGTTGGCGGCAGTACTGGTGAATGAAATCAACGGTGAGAACAAAGTTACTTCACAATGGTTATCTCCGAAGACTGAACGAGCTGCCACTAAAAAAAGACATCAGGCTCCGTAAAATTTTGAATCAGTTAGGTCCATTTGTTTGGCTAGATAGTTAAGACTTGATAAAAGTCAAACGGGTGGAGATTTTCAAGGCACTGAGTAACCTGTTGAAACTAGTAAAAAGCTTAATTAAAATAGTTACATTTTTATATTTAGCTTGAGCAATGTTCGGTAATTTCTTACATACTTAAACTTCAAAGAGACTAAGTTTTAAACTCATGCTGATATCTTCTTTTAAGCCTGTCGCGATATTTCAAGCCGTTGCCGACGATACGCAACCGAGGACAATTGTAAGAATAACCCTACGTGAGAAAACGATGTCAGAAGAGTTGCCGCTTGTGTGGAGGTAAAAAAAATATCTACATCCAGTAGACTTGGTAGATAAAAAACCGCAGTTAAGAATTTATAAAGGGGATCCAAAACTCGGGGGGCTCTCCCAGAAAAATTGGGTGGGGTGTGTGGCCCCCTTCCCAAAACTCTTACCCTATTTATGACCAACTGAAAATTTACGATATTCCCTACCCTATTTATTAGCTAACTCTTAAATCAAAACCTCGTTTCCGACCAGCGTTATAATAGGTTCCCTAGTTCAGACCAATGTTCACCGTAAACATAATTTGTGGAGGGCTTTTGTTGATTTTCTTTTCGATGATAATGAAATTAGTGGCTTCTTCTTAAAAACATACCCATATCAAGGCTAGAGTGCAAAAACACATACCCTATTTATGACCAAAACAGCTGAAAAACCATACCCTTTGTGGTCGCACATACCTCATAGCCCATCCCTCCCCCCGGGATCGAAAATTATGAACTTTTAAATTTTCCCGACTTATTAGTTTATTCATTCCGATTTAGGGCCTTAGCCAGGGAAACCGAGCCACTGGACTTAAAACAGGACAGAAAGAACTTCTGCTAACGTGTTTTGTCATTACCATCCATAATGATAACTGTTCAAGGAAAATGTTGATGTTTTATTTGTAGGACCTCCACCAACAGAACGACCACGCCCACCCGTAAACACAGATCAGCCTCCCCTCCCTCCTTCCTCAGGTATAAAGTAATGCAAAGTTTGCGTTTGAGATATTAAAGTTTTTTAGTTTACTGCCTCAAATAACAGAAAACAAGACAGGATCTTTAACATAAAATTCTTTCGTACATCTTTATAATTAGTAGCCTGCGAATACAGCCGCATTCGAAGCGTAATAACTTAGTTGGTGATATAGAACTATCATTTCATCGTTAATGCACACCAGAAAAGTATTGCTGACTGAATTATTGTTGTTACTGCTGTCGCTGCTATTGTCGGTGCTTTAACTTGACCTAATATTGATTTCTCTACTTTACTGCCAAGAGTGTTTTCAGCTGCGCTAACAAGGAGGCAGCTTCAAATTAATAGGCACGCTAACACCTTTTCGAAACCGAATCTAAACTTTTAGTTACCAGGGATCTGGAGTAGATTATACTTTGAAGATTCACAAGCTAACCTAGAAAATAGGTTGAGACGGAAAAAGCGATCGTTGCAGTTCTTCGAACGTTCAGCATTTTAAACAGAAATTCTTCTCGCCAAAACTCTCCCCATTTTTTCGCGTTAAATAGAAAACCGTTTTCAGAAACACACGGCTACGACGGCTACGAGGGCTGCCCCTGTCCACACAGCACTGGACAGCGCTCCCTTTCGACAGCGTTTTCTAAAAGACGACTGATCACAAATTATTGCATTGCCGTCGTGTAAACGGGAGGCGTAGACGAATCGAACGGTGTGTAAAAGAGCCCCCAGACAAACAAGGAGCCAGGGTAAAGTCTTCTGTTCAAAGTTTCCCTGGGAAAACACGTTTGTAACCATGACGACATCAGCATCCTTGCATCTAAAAGATAAAAATATATATCTTAACCGCGGGATGAAAAAATCAAATTTTAGGAACAATAAAAAAACACGGCAGTATTTCATCAATATCTATATAATAATATAAAAACTTTGTGAAATGTTGTGCTGAATCGTATTACAAACTGTCAAAAATAGGAACATTGGTGGAAGGTGATGTTTGTGAAATCCAATCTTGGCACTGTCACGCAATAAAAAATAATTCGAATACCATTCGTTGGATAAATTCAAGAAATTGTGATGTTATAGAAGCCTGATAAAGATTACACTTCCTCAAGTTTTAAATCTTTGCGGTTTCCTAAACCTGACATATTCGTCGAAATATTTTGCAAAAATTTACAGAGCCCAGTATGGAACCACCAAGTTCGTGCACCTCCATGCTACACCAACATGGCGGTCGGAAAACAGTGTAAAAATAGTTTTAAACAGATAAATATTTACCCCCTCTTATGCCTGATGAGGATAAAATTTCAAGTGGCTCTTTAGTTTTGGATTTTAGGAAATGATGACGTCACGTGCAAGCCAAGAATTTCCACGTCAAGTGTTTGCTTTGCTCAGCTTCGATTCATCCTTAAACGGGGGAAGGGGGGTGGGGGGGGGGGGGGGGGGGGTGAGCGGATTTACGCGGGTGGAATAGTTTTCTGAATCTAGTATTTTGACAGAAATTAAAGGGGCTCAGTCACGGCATCTTGAGTTATTTTGAACATCGAAAAAAATAACCGTTAAATTGAAGGAAACCTAAAAATAACACTTTGTAAAGATAGAAAAACATCAAAGAGACGATAATAAACCATAAAGGAACAAGGATGGTTAAGGATGGAGAAGATTGACGCGGATTGCAAACAACGAATTTGAAAAGTTGTGCTAAGCTTTTCAAACGTGATTGAGCCCCTTTAAGGCTAAGTTTAAAACTCTGGACAGCCCCCTCATCGCAATTGCTAATTCTCCGCAGTATTGCTAGTATTTCTGGTGTACCAATTTCAAATTAGTTTCAATTCTCAAATTGCAACATTTTGAAGGCATGCTCGATTGATTCTGCATCCCAGATTACTAGCCCACCCCTATGAAAAATCCTGGAACCACCCCTGCTAAGAAAAATCACTTTCACATTCCAAAGTGTACTTGTACAGATGTTATGCCAAACTGCATCAATAATCTTGTTACTACCTTGTATAGGAAATTGTGGATCTCGACCTAACACTCGCATCGTTGGTGGTAGCCAGGCTTCTCCTGGTAGTTGGCCTTGGCAAGCCATGCTGCGTACACCAAGTGGATTTGGTTTCTGTGGTGGCACGTTAGTTGATCCGCAATGGGTTCTAACTGCGTCGCATTGTGTTTCTGGGAAAAGTACAAGAAGTCTTAGAGTGCGGTGAGAATCCCCGTATAAATTACAGCCTTTTCTTGTTCCATAATGTGGAGATTATTAATTCTCAAGGTGGAGATACAAGTTCCTCTAAATACTCAGTACTTTTGTTTCATTTTGGCGGGGTTGTTATGATTGTTTTTTTGGGTCGAAAGCTAAATTGACCATGACCATGTCAGGTCTCCATAACTTCATCGGAAAAGTCTAGAGAGAGTGGAAAAGCTCAACATCTTCTGACCTCTATGTGAATGCCCTGAAATGAACACGTGAAAAGGACTGTTCAATCCAAGAGCAATTCAAATAAGATTTATTTACGAGCTGGCAGTAAATTTGTTTTGTTCAGGCTGTCAGGACGCTAAAGTCGATATTTTAATAAATTTGGTTTTAATTTTTACTTTTTTACAGAATGGGAGCTCATAGCAAAAGAGGAAATGATAGGACTGCTCAAGATTTTTCAGTCCAACGAATTATTATGCACGAGAGTTACAAAAGACCATACGGTCTAAGTAACGACATAGCTCTCTTGAAGCTCAACAAGCCAGCTCAACTTAATAACTACGTGGGACTTGCATGTCTGCCTGACGATTCAACACCAAGCTTGCCTATCGATAATATATCCAAAAAATGCTGGATTACGGGTGGGTAGTGCTTTTTTAACCACATATCGGCCCCTGTGAAACATCGTATCGAGCTGTTTACTTCAACTCTCTACGATTATATACATTTTAATATTCTTTGATACTTTTATTATTATTTATTATTATTATTTTTTTTTTTTGCACCTTGTTGACTGCAGGATGGGGCACCCTCTCCTCTGGCGGTTCATCACCCAGAGTCCTCATGCAAGCATCAGTACCATTGGTTTCCAAGCAACGTTGCCTGCGTGGATATCCAAGACAGATTCATGACTCCATGCTGTGCGCAGGATATGATCAGGGTGGAGTAGACTCCTGTCAAGGCGACAGTGGGGGACCCCTGGTGTGTGAGTTCGGAGGCAAATGGTACCTTGAAGGTGCCACTAGCTGGGGTCATGGTTGTGCAGCCCGCGGCAAGTACGGTGTCTACGCCAACATAAGATACCTGAGGTCATGGGTTAGAGGCAAGATGGGCAGATATTAAGCCTCGAGTCATGATGCTGT
>JAHPZR010024353.1:0-44811 GCA_019787425.1 Platygyra sinensis | reverse complement strand
TTTTCATAATAATCATTTTTATATAATTACGGGTTTATTCTTCTTTTGCACGTTACAGAAGAGGAAGTAAATTAAACAGATAACATTTAATAATTAGACAATACTTTATTCAAAGCAGACTTAAGATAGAAAGACCAAGAGGATAATGCACTCTCTCCATTACAAGAAGACTCACACAAACATAAATGTGAAGAAAAGATCCAATCACTCAGAAAGTATGAAATTAGCCATTATAAAAGGTTTTGCTGAAAGAGCGAGGGCTTTATGGGATGAAAAACACCTGGTGGAGGAATACACAACACCGAAGACATGTTTGTAGCAAATGGGTACCCCAGAGAAACCGTGAGAAGATTTATGGAACAAAAACCTTAAAAGATAGACAGAAGAGAGCAAGAAGAAGAAGAAAGTCATGGAGTCGCGACCATACCATATTTAAAATGGTTGTCTGAGCAGTTCAGGAAAACTGCTAATCGACTTTCTTTTCGAGTTGCTTTCAGACCTAGAAGAAAGATTAAAAAGATTAAACGTACATGTCAAGAGCCGCTTGGTGAAAGACAGAAATGCGTTGTATATAAAATTTCTTGTGCCTGCCAGAATAGTGTATATGTGGGAAAACTATGGCGCCTTTTCCAAACAAGGAAGAAAGAACACATGGACAAAGTCAGACTAACAAACTGAAATGAAGACTTTCATAAAGGAAACACTCTATCGGCCGAAACACGGATGGGCAAAGAGGATGGAGGCCTGGCACAGTGCACCATGGAGTGCTAATGACTATTGTGGTGTTGACTGGGGAAATGCAGAGATGGTGGCAAGAGAGAGAGAGAGGATTAAAGCAAAGAAAAGCTCTCGAAGGACTTGAGTCACTACGACAAAGGCGTTGCGGAATGAGATTCCTTAACAATTTTGACCATGTTGAAACATCGAAACCAATCCGAAACTCCTTTTCTGATTGTCAAGACGACTGTAATAGACGGCGGAATTATCAGAAAAAGTACTTGACAGGCCTCAGACTGCTTTTCCCGCGCATTTGACATCACTTACACATCGTGTAATGATCACAATACGGCATGTGTAATCACCAAGCTAAACACAGGCTCCCCAAGCTCATCATCATCATCGTCATTTGATTTCTTAGTAAAAATTTACATTTTACAGTTGTAAGTGGTGTATTCGACAGCTTGTGTATATAGAGACTTGTATGGGAAAATCACCGATCGTAAAAAATATTGCGCAAATAACTATATCATTTGAAATAAAGTTTTCCTTCCTCAAATGTGTCCCTAACTTGTCTCCTTTTGCCGATTTTAAAGCCATTCTGACGCCTTCATTTTTTGAAACCGTTACTCTTCTTTCTGAAAGAATGGCAGGCAGACCACTCCCATCCATCACTGGCCATACGTCACTCCACAAATCGCTTTTCCCTCAGACGGAAAAGTCCCAAATCACAAAAAAAAACCAACAGTTCCATAAAGCCCAATAAATGTCACTCCAAATACGTGTACTTCGGTGGTCAAAATAGTCGTAAAGAACGAAAAAATTGCCTTAAATTCGCCTCTTCGGCTTTTGATAAAGGCTGCGACAACGGCCTCGCGCAAGGTGGTTTCATCCTCAACTCTGATTGGTCCATTTAGAATTTAAGCGCGAGTATGAAACCACCTTGCGAGCGGCCGTTGTCGTGGACCTCATCAAAAGCTGAAGAGGCGAATTTTAAGGCAATTTTTTCTTTTCTTTAAAAGATATTTTAACCTCGTAAATCCCGGAAACAATTCAAAATTTTAGTTTTTAGTTCTCTTCAAGATCAGAGAAGCTTTTATGTATAACTGCTGACCTAGCAGCAAAAAAGTATTTCCAAAGCTTGTCCTCCCAATTATCTTGTTTTAAGTTGAACAGTTGAGGTTAAAGCCATTTTAAAGTATCGGGAGGATTCTTCCAAACATCTTGTAAGCTTTTGTTTTCTTTGACATAAACCTTTGCATTTTATTGACTGATCTTCAAGGGTTCTTCGATAAGGACCATTTAATTTCATTCCAACTTATTTCCATCTGCTAGACTATTGCCTACACATCAAATGACCATACTTTTCTAATGTTATTTCAGTATGCTGCTTTAAAATATTTAACACATGTTCGATCCCCCAAATATAAATTATTTGCGGTTTTATTACACAACGTCATGTGTAGATGGCAATTGAAGTAAGGCTTTCGTGCCTATTTTAATTATCTATCATCTCTTTATTTAATTATCTCTCATTTTTGTCAACTCAGAGGCGACTGATCGATATAATTTTATTGGGTGTTTGTAATTGTAGTAAGACCGAATAAAAAATGAAATTGGGAATGAGATTTGCTACTATTAAAGGGCATTTGATACTCTTCGGCGCATGTGCAGCAATTTGATTTCTCATCCGACGGAACAGTTTTCAAAGTTGTTATTTGTGAGAAAAATCCTCCTCCATCGACCTTGTGAGGCGTATGAAAATAGTAATACCGATATTGAAGAACTATTTAGTCATCCATGAAAGATTTAAAAGTCGTTTTTTGTGTTTTGAGTTGAATGCTGTCGAGATATACAATGTCCTCGAGGGTTTTCCGGAAGCCGCTAGAGACGAAAGCTACTTTCACCTCGTAGCCGTGTTGTTCGAAAAAAAAGACACAAAACGAAGAAAAGATGCAAGTGCAATGACGAAAATCGGAAACTTTGTATATATAGCTGCAGATATGCTTGCAAGTTGGAAGAAAGTAAAGCGTATGTGCTTGTAATCAACGGACAGGGCCTTCACACAACATAAACATGATAAATATTCTTTACAAACAAAAGGCCAAAAGTCGGCGGATAAAGAGATGTTCGAAAGGCACGTGCAATTCTAAGCTGACCCTCGTGGCGCTCGTGATAGTATTACGGTTTCTATTGGTTTAAAAAAATTGGGGTCAATCAAGACCGCACATGCGCTTTATCGTGACAATGGCCCTTTAAGTGTCGTCAGTTGATTTGTGAAGGCGGTCATTTCAAACGCAGTGGTGCGAAACTAACTGATGGCGCGCGGCTGTTACCAATCGGAAAGAGGACGAACTCGAAGTTTTCAATCGACTAAATCACACTGTAGTTTTACTCCTCGCCAAAATCAAAGTCCATAGAAACCGACAGCAACCGACAAATCATTTTATCATAGGCCCACTGACCGATCTACCACTCAGCAAAAAATGTATGCAGTGTGTGTTTTCAAGAAGCAGTAAGTGGTCACTTTTTTCATAGTAATCTCATTTTTAATATTACACAACCGAGGTGATTTATTTGATGTTTGCTTGCTCATCAAAATCGTTCTCAGTTTCTCCTTTGGTAACGATAAAAAGTGTAGAATCCTCATTCACTTTAGGGAAAACGAAGCAAATTAGACCGAAACAGTTAACACTGATTAGACTCTCGAAAAGTATACAGACAGTTCTTCTACTCATAGTCATTGTATATGTTTCTTGTACAATTCTGTCTAATGAGAAAGGTGCAATGAGGTTAACCCTATGAGAAGCACGAACGCGTGAGACAAGGCCAGACCAAAACACCGGGAACGACGTGCCCTACTCTTTTCCGTAAGTGTGTGGGTTCTTTAACTTCTCCTGCCATTAACCATGTAACACTGAAGATGCAGGAGGTGGGGCCTACGCCGGGTTCTGTTTTCCTGCCGATCTAACTGGTCCAACTTTGTATAGCAATCCTATGAAGCGTCCGTTACATTACTCTTAGTAATAATATAGTAGCATTAAATTACTGCTAAATTGACTTTATATACATATATTTTTTTAACAAAAGTGGAATCACACGTTTAAAAACAGAAGCAATATTTTAAAGACATGTTTCAGCATGCTTTGTGTTTAATTTCTTAAACTGATCCTGAATTGTCTGAACATACCTAACACTGAAAAGTATAGAACCTACCTCACTGGATCTGTTTGTTACCTTCACCAGTTGTTACAGCAAATTTGAACAACATATCATGGTAAAAGACGATTCATAAAACATCCTTTTGCAGATGAGCTTGACGGTTGACCGCAGTCAAGAAACAGCATTTCCAGAGTTTTTCGCTCAAATCATCAAAATCAATTTTCAAATAAAGGGAAAGCTCTTCCAAACATTTAATAGGGTTTTCTGTTAAAATTATATTTAACAGAAATAAAACGGTTTCTGTTAAGTTAATCCTCAAAACATTTTATTAACTTAATTTTAATTCATCCTTAATTGTTTTGATCTGAAAGATTACTTCCAACAAAACCAAAAAGACCATAATTTTCTCTTGTTATTTTCGTGTCATACTTTAAAATGTTTACTGAAACATGCACCTCGCGAAAAAGAGAAAATTATTTAAGGTTTAATTTCACGACATCATTCATCTAGATGGCAATTGGAAGTGAAGCTTTCGTGCTCATTTACTCACTTCTTGTCGTCGATCATGCATCTATTGTTTTTTGCCATCAAGGAGGCAACTAATGGATGTTTTTGTTGGATGATTTATATTATAGTGAGTCCGAATTAAAAATCAAATCGGGAGTGGCATGGAATGGCTCTTTCATTCTCAAACTTATTACAGTCAAACTAAGTGAAGCGTACCCCTCAAGATTGCATTAATGAACTGATTATTTGAAACTTGAACCCGCTAGTCGTTTCAATAATGCGACAATGAATTGATTATTCGAATATTGAACTCGCACGTTCGATCCAAGAATACGGCTAACGGGTTCCGTTTTCGAAAAATCAATTCACTATTGCATTCTAGAAAAGACTAGTAGGTTTGAAACCTACTAGTTGCAACGTTGAATTGATTTTTCGAAAACGGAACCCGCTAGCCGTATTCTTGGATCGAGCGAGCGAGTTCAATATTCGAATCACGCTGGGAAATTATTGATCCATATTGGGCCAACCTTTTTGTGGAAAAAGTACTCTACGAGTATTCATCTGATTCACGCACTTCAAATTTGAAACAGTAAAAGATATTTTTATGGTGAATGTTTCTATCGTTTTAGATTTTTTGTTTGTTGAATCTTTGGCGGGAAAATGACGTCATAGACTTAAAGTAAAATTTCTAAATTTATAGTGTTGGAGCTTTCATGTCTGTTGCTGAAAGACGATCTTGAAACAAACTCAAAACTGAAAAAGGTTCTTCAATATCTTGATTCAGTCCGAAGATTTAATACAATGAAATCTGCATGCAATTTGACATTGTAACAACTGTATCTCTTGAGTGAAATAAGCTATTTTGATAATTAATTTTTGTTTAATGTTAGTTATAGGCCTTTTTACATTAGAACCAAATAAATGTACGAAAATAAAAATTTAAAATTTTAACCCCATATTGTGACGTCATTTTCCCGCCAAAAATTTAAAATAGTGACAAACTAATACCAACAAATTTTGAATCTTAAAAGTATCTAATAGTGTTTCAAATTTCAGCTTGTAAGGATAAAATGTTAAAAAGTTATTAAAAGTTGGCCGAATTTGAACAAAAAATTTCCCACCGTGAATAATCAATTCATTATTGCATTCTTGAAACGACTAGCGGGTTCAAATTTCAAATAATCAGTTCATTAATGCAATCTTGAGGGGTACGCTTCATTTAATTTAGTTTGATTGTAACAATTTATCAAGTTAAAACAAAGAATACCAAAACAGTGAAGAATGGATTTTGACGATTTGGCTTCTCCCTTAACTTCTTACTGAGGTTTTATTTCGATTGAGAAGATATATCAAACACTCGTGAATCATCGGCTATCCAAACACCTCGAATTTTGTCATAAATTTCCCCTCTGCGCGGCATGTTTTCAACTCTCTTCTCGGTGTTTGGATATCCTGATGAGACGCTTTCTTCAGTGTGTGATGTTTTACATCCAACCCTTCTCATCTCCCTAGGGGCATTTGATATTTCATTTTCATAAAGTGACAAATGCCCCACCAGGGCGCAGCTGGTGTATACAAAATCCACACGGAAAGGACGCGAAAAAAAAGTGCAAATGCCTCACCCACAGGATAGCGTCAGAGATTTAATCTCCCGTCAGCAAGTCTTAAAATTCTGTTCTGAAGGACACTTTGGACAACAAGAGCAATGGAAACCGAATATTAACCATTTCGGCAAAACGTTTTGCTTAGGCAGTGCCCCGCTAAAAACGTAAATAATACTAACGACGAGGATGGCATTCGAACACACGCGTGCAGAGCACATTGGATTAGCAGTCCAACGGCTAACCACTCGGCCACTTCGTCAGACATTTTCCGGCAAGATTTAACAATGTAGTCTTCAATGAACATCTGCTTGGTATAATTCAAGTCTCATTTTCAATTATAACGAGAGCATAAAAAAGATAATACAGTTCAAGAGTTTTCATTTTCTTAGCCATTATGGTATATGAGTCGCTATACTACGCTCTACAAACATGGTAAGCGTACGCGTAATATTTGTTCAAATAAAATATTCAGTTATATTGATAGGGTCTACTATGGACCAGCTCCTAGCTGTGTTTCCCAAGAATCTGATGATTGATTAGAAAAATAGAAACACTAGAAACAGTTGAGCTAAAAAGCAAATAGACATCAAGTTTGCTGAAATGAAGCGACGGGGGTGGGATTCGAACCCACGCGTGCAGAGCTCATTGGATTAGCAGTCCAACGCCTTAACCAACCGGCCAGCGCGTCAGACATTTTCCCGTATTTTTTAACAATGTAGTCTTTACAGCGGTTATCAGTCACACGCGCCCTTCAACGATTTTTTGCCATTTCGAAAACTAAGTTTTGGTGGACGTCAATCAAATGTATCCATGACAATAGTTGTGTTCATTTCGTGTCAGTTTCACGGCCATGTTCGATCTTCGTTGGATCAGGAATAATCGCTCAGTTATCCGATGACAAAGTAATTTGCAATTTCGTTGAAATGGAGGGATATTATGTAGAGAAAACGTGGTTTGTCTTTGAATTGCATAGCAGAAACACTTTTTGCGAGCGAAACGTTTGTGAAGAAGGCGGCGTGCGCCCAAACAAATTAAAACTAGAGCCGTAAGCGATCCGCCAAAGAGAAAGTGAAAGAAACGAAAGATACAAGGTAGCTGAAAAAGTTGGCCTCTGAAATGAGTCGCTTTATGTGGAGAGGGGGTAAGTTTCTAAAGAAACTATGGTGCTGCGTCGGTAGGAGTATTAAGGGATAATTTGGTTTTATCAACTGAGTTGATAATGTGAATTAGCCACCGTAAAGAGATTCGAAAGCTGACGTTTCGAACGCTAGCCCTTCGTCGGCGCGAATGTGGAGATTGACTTTTTACCAGCTTGTTATGGATGCAGATTATTTTCGCCGTAGAAATTCTTGTCATTCGCCTTGCTAAAACATAATCCATGCAGAGATCTATCCTGACGAGTTTCAAGCGTCGTTCAGGAATACCAGACAGGTAAATTGTATGCAAAGCAAACCGTCAGCAGAACCATTCGGCAAGTGGGATTGTCAGTAATAAAAAGGTAATGAAAGCCGCAAGAGATTAGCAGTTAGATTTTTGTAGTTCATTCTGTAATAAAGGTTATTATTTATATTTTTTTCCGAGGTCTCCATAAATTCAATATCATGTTGTTGTTATTTCATCTTTAATATATACTCACTTTGGAGGTTGGTTGGCTACATCTTGATATGCTTTAATGTGACAGCGCGGTTTATGTGTGCCAGTCATTACTTGGCTGTGTAACCGCGTGATGCGGTTCCAGTCGAGACCCACAAATTGACCCTTGCTCACCATAGAGTCTCCAGTAGCTCAGTGGTTAGAACATCCGACTAGATCACGGAGGGTCGTGGTTTCAAATCCCATCTGGGGCTCGGATTTTTTTCCGAGGTCTCCATAAATTCGATATCAGTTTCTTTTGGTCACAAAAATATGCTCTGAACTGAGGACGAAACGAAACGATAATATCAATGATATCTGGTGTTTTCTCAGAACGATCCAAATTTTTGCCTTCACTGTCCAACGCTCCTGATACGTTACAACTGTTGAAAAAACTCCCATAAAATGACGTTTTCCCTGTTTACCTCTTTGGTCACGTGTTTAACAAATTATCTCTTGTTGAGAGAACACTGGGAAGTGTTTGAAACGGTTTTTGTGCCATTTCCACGTGACCGAGGTCAGGTTAACAAGAGGGTATGAAGTGACCTCGGTCTATTCCTATGTGAGTGCTATTGCGTTTGGAAATACTAGTTTCAACCACTCGGCACAGATGCCTAGAAACCTACTTAATTAATTTAGTTATTTTCAATTAAGTGGGCAAAGAGTAATCTTCATGAATAAGAAATTTCAGATAATTATGAGTATTTAAACCTATCGTGGGAGAGAAGACAGATTTTCTAAGAGGAGTGAATCTGATTGGGTATGTAAGGCGCATTCAACGTTACATAACTGCTGATTCCTTAATTGCGAAAATTGTCTACAAGCAACTAGTTTCTCGTAACCTCTAGGTTACTCGTTAAGAGGTTTTCTGTGAAGATTTTTGGTTCTCCTTTTCCATTTTCCATTTCTTAAAGCTCTGGGTATTACAACACAGAGTAATTTTCAAAAACAAAAATTCGTACAAAACAAATGTGACCATGATAGAGGGGTTTTCAATTGAGTGTCAAAAAGTAATTGGTTTTGCATCAACTACACAACACGATTGGATTAGAGCACTTTTCAATCGAGTGCCGAAAAGTCATTGGTTTTGCATTAACTACGCTTCATGATTGGCTTGAAAAACTCGCGCCACTTTTTCAACCAATCAGATGTAAACCAAAAACCAATCGTGACTAGACCGCAGGCGTTTTCCCGCGCTTTGTGTCAGTCGCAATTAACTGCGAGTTTTGATTGGTTCACTGTACTACCTGTGTCCTTTGTGACTGGCTAAAGTGATGATTCTGGTTATTTTAATTTGGTTTTTAGACACTCAATTGAAAACCGCTCTAAAAAAAAATAAAACCAAAACAAATCGTGACTCACTCGCACTGGTTCTCCCGCGCTTTACGTGAGTCACGTGTAATTAATTCAAGCTTTGATTGGTTCACTCTATTGTCTGTGTTCTTTGTGATTGGCTAGACTGATAACTTTGGTTTTGGTTTTGCGAGACTCAATTGAAAACTGTTCTAGAAGTAAAACCAAAACAAATCCTGACTCACTCGCACTTGTTTTAACGCATTTCGCATCAGCTTCATGTAACAGACGCCGTTTGCGACTCACCTTCTGCCCCTGTTTCAAAACGAGTCTTCGTGCAAAACGTTTTATGAAACTTAGTTCTGATTTGCATGAGAAGTCACCTGAAGGCGTAACACATTTTCATATTAATGGTTTTGCGTGAAGACTCGTTTTGACACAGAGCTTTAAGCGAACTCGGAAATAACCTGTTACTTCAAGTTTTGATTGGTTCACTGTATTGGCTGTGTCATTTGTGATTGGCTAGAGTGATTACTTCAAGTTTTGATTGGTTCACTGTATTGTCTGTGTCCTTTGTGATTGCCTAGAGTGATTACTTTGAGTTTTGATTGGTTCACTGTATTGTCTGTGTCCTTTGTGATTGGCTAGAGTGATTACTTTGAGTTTTGATTTGTCCACTGTAGTGTCTGTGTCCTTTGTGATTGGCTAGAGTGATTTGCTTTGGTTTTGGTTCAGTTCGACACTTGATTGAAAACCGCTCTAAGAAAAGAACAAATAAATAAAATATACAATTATTACAGAATAGCTAAACGTGCAAAAAACAAAAAAACAAAACTTAAGTCAAAATGGGGGCAAAACAATCTATACAAAACAAGACTGATCCATTGACCTTTCACTTCCATTTGAAATTCAAGGTCCTAACCTTTATTGGAAGATCAGCACACAGGTTTTGGCAACGCTATTAGAAGAGATGTTGCTGCTATGGTGATCCTTCAATAGCAGGAAGAATTCAGTCCTGTTTGATAAGATAGAAATCATGAAATATTCCTTAATCCACAGATGTGACGAGGTCGCCGAGTGTTAAGGCGTTGGACTGCTAATCCAATGTGCTCTGCACGCGTGGGTTCGAATCCCATCCTCGTCGCGCCCTTGACTTGAAATGTTTTTGCCTTTTAGCTCAATCTTCTCTCGACATCCGGTCGTTTATCAAATGGATGAATGGCGAGAAAAATAATTAGAACCTCAGCCATGGTAGACCAATAAAACTCAATGTTTTATTCAAAATGATTTTCAAACCTTTTTAATCAGCTTTACTGAATATTGTTAAGTGAGCTGTACATGGAGGATAATACATGAGTGCGCATAGATATGGAATTTTTCTTCGAGTGTTTATCTTCATTTCACAGTAGTGAGACATAAAATTGAACAAGAGAAGATAAATTCCATACTCCGACTTCTTTGGCGATTTTCCAGAAATTTCCGAACACAGAATTGAAAGACGAGTTAGTACGGTTTGCGGCGACCGCGAATTTTTTAGCGCGCCCGCGCGCGATCTGCCCAGATGTCATCATAAAAAGCCATACAGTTACTACCGAGGGGACGTAAGGTTCCAAAATTTGTTTTATACATGATCTTACGACGTTAAGGTGGCGTTTGTCAACTGACGAGGTGGCCGAGTGGTTAAGGCGTTGGACTGCTAATCCAATGTGCTCTGCACGCGTGGGTTCGAATCCCATCCTCGTCGTCAGTGTTATTTACATTTTTAGCCAAATGGTTAATATATTTGGTTTTCACTGTTGTTGTTGCCCAAATTGTCTTCCAGATCAGAAATTTCAACAATGCCAATACCCTTGCAAATAAATTGAATGTCATATAGATGATTTAATTTTACTCGGAAATTTATAACTTGAATTAGTAGAATTCTACAAGTATACTACTGCAAATGCTGTAAGATGATTGGCTGAGCCTTTGGACACTATCAGCCATTAGTGTGCAGTGGCTGGAGCTCGTCTACGAAATGGCGACGTTTTTTCGTTTTGCCAAACTTCTAGAGGAAACTTTTGATGAAAATGGTTAATTAAAATCCCGAGAAGACTAAGCGAAGGACATTTACGGTTTCTTGACTTAAAGAAACTTGAAATTATTAGAGAAATGATGCGCGCGCGTACACAACTTCAATTTTAAATGCTAACTCAATGCGGGCGATCTTTTTAAGGCTCAAAGTTTAATAATAGGTCGAGAAATAATTGGATAGTGGATAGTGGATAGTGGATAGTGTTAAACGCGCGCGCTGATTGGCTCGTCAAACTCCGAATATCCTGTGGTATTTACATGCGAGCAACTCGAGAAAAATTGGCGTCCTGGTTTGCATCCGTGACAAGTGAAGAAATCATCCAAATTAATTTTCTGTGGTGCATATTATCTCACTGTTTTAGTATTTACTAAAACAACTATTCACCTCAGTGTCGGTGGCTAACGTTGGATATTTACCTCGCCGCTTCGCGGCTCGGTAAATATCCACCGCTAGCCACCTCCACCTCGGTGAATAGTTGTTAATTATTAACCACTTCTAATCACTTTTTCATCACTTTTTTTATACAGACAACTATCTAGTAAAGCACCAACTTTTTTGAGAATTTGTGATCCCTAATGTATTCTTCTTGCTTTTCCTTAACTGTTCTACAAAGTTAACCCGTTTTAAGTGTTTCCTCTTATTAACCGAGAAATTTGGGTTTTTTTTGACCAGATACTTTTACTATTATAACAAAATCAATTAATACAACTGTAAAGGCATGATAAAAGGGCCAAAAAGAAATCGACTTTTTCGATAGGTCAGTTTACTAGTAAGACAAAATCATTACAATTGTAAAGGCCGGCAAAATGGGTAAAAAAGAAATCGATTTTTTTGTCAGATAAATTTACTAGTATAACAAAACAACTGTAAAGGCCGACAAATAGGGTCAAATAGAAATCGACTTTTTCGCCAGGTCAAAATCATTACAATTGTAGAGGCCGGGAAATCGAGCCAAAATAATATCGAATATTTCGTCAGATAAATTTACTAGTGTATCAAAATAAATGCAACTGTGAAGTGAAATCGGGCAAAAAAGAAATTAACTTTTTCGCCAGATAAATCTTTAGTACACGAACCTTTTGAACAGGCCATCATAAATAATCAGATAGACATCGTTTGTACAGAGTGGTCAAACGGTGTCAAACATGTTTTGTTACTTTCCAAACGTGCAAAATATTTTACAATGTTTCATCAAATGTTTGTCGGCGTTCAAACTGTATCAAACACGATTAAACGAGGTGTTCAAATGGGAAAATGTTTGGTTTCCAAACAATCTTTCCCGTTCATGTTTGATCTCCAAAGTTTTCCCGTTTGGAAAGGGCTTAATTGAATATCTATTAACTCACAATTTTTAAGCTAGGATCACATTTTTTTCTATATTCATTCAAGTTAATTGCTATATTTATTCAATTCAATTTGGAATTCATTCGATCCAATTTTCATATTCATTCAATTCATTCCGTCTTTATTATTATTATTATTATTATTATTATTATTATTATTATTATTATTATTATTATTATCTCAAAAGTTATTCTACAATACACTAAAGATACTTCAGTACAATACAATGGGGACGTTACTAATAAGCTACAGCTACATATATAGAGTACAATATTAACTACTACTAACGACTACTAACAATTCAAAAAAAAAGCAGTAAGTGCTGGCTACAAAATAAAGTACAGACTAAATACAACTTACTGAAAAAGAGATAATGGCAAAATAAATAAATAACAATAACAATCGAAAAAAGGGAAAACGTATTAAATGAAGTCTTTCCATTTACTGTTGAAGTTGTCAATGTTTTTATTTTTAACTGCTATTTGTTGAAGAGCATCCAATTTATTCTTCAAAAAAGAAGGAAAGCCATCAAAGGATACCCCATCAGAGTCTTGGGTTGTACAGAAAATATAATATTTGGCTACGAGGGTTATGTGACGTCCTTTTTGGTTGGCATGATAACGCCACAGAATCAAAAGACACTTTAAATTACATAGAGTTCTCTTATCAAACCAGCTGTATTCTTCAGATTTAAAGGAGCTATGTCACGGTATTTTGAGTTATTTTGACCATCGACAAAATTACCTTAAAATTGAAGGAAACCGGAAAATAATACTTTACAAAGATAGAAAAACATCAAAAATAAAATTAAAAGAGCTAATTTGGCCCTAAAAATGGGGTCGAAACGGATGAGTCCAGATTGGTACTGCTCAAGGGCCAATTCGGCCTCACTGAAATGGGGCTGTTTCAGTACCTTTTTAGGGGCTAAATCGACCCTTAAATTGGGACCAAATTAGCCCATCTGAAGGGTCGATATGGAAAACATCAGTGCCGTTTTGGACTTTAAAGTGGCCATAACAGCCCCTTCAAATTTTAGCCCTATTGCAAATGACCCCTCAAAATAGAGCCAATTCAGCTCCATGTTGGACCATTTCACAAGTTATGCTCTTTCCTGTGTCTGCAAATTTCTTCCCTTATTGGCAAATAAAGAGACTAAAGTCAACTTGCAGCTTTCAAACACTCATTTATTTGCTTGTTGTACATACCTTTCTCAAACCGTGAAACAATCAAGGAAATTATAATACAGTTTTGAAGACTTGTGGTATACATACATGCAATAAAACTGCAAAATTTTATAACAGTGTATTTCCTGATGCAACATGTTTTCCCCTCTCACACTATTCAGTAAATCTTGATAATCTTGATGTTTCTATAAGATAAGCATCAGTGGAAATTGAGCAGATGGGAAACTTGTGACTGCAATCTCCTTTTAAATGACTTGGCAAATGTCTAAAATAACTTTTAGACATTTGCTAAGGCTCAAATTCGACATTCATTTTTTTTAAGAACAGAAAAAAAGATCAGGATTGTACAAAAGCTCATGTACATGTGGAAGCGTACAACACAGTGTATTGTCCTTGAGTGCCAGATCGAGTATTCCTGTCTGTGGAATCTGACAAAATAATGATAATACTTTGTTTCCTGTGTGCAATTTTCAAAATTATTTTCTGTTCATAAAAAATAAGCGTCCAACACAAACTGACTCAGGCATTTTCCAGGTCGTTGAAAAAGGAGGAAACAGTGACAAGTGTCTACCCCCACCCAATTTCGAGCAATGCCTGCACTAGAAAAGTCAAGATTGTCATCTAATGTCTTCTTTTGTGGCAGCTGGCAAATTATGCTTCCCTCAATCACAATGTACAGTAAGTCCATGTCATATAAATCCCCAACAACTAGAATTTGGGGCTGGACATAATTTTGAATTGCCATGTCAACATCTGTATCCCTCTGCAACAAGAGCAAATGAAATAATTTTAGAAATGATGCTAAAAATAATAACATGGCAAATTGTGCATAACCATTCAGTTGTGAACAATTAAGCGAAAGCTTGTTTATTATCCAAGATGTCAATTTTCAACTTGAGAGGGTGGGGACAAGAGAAAGAAAAAAATGGCGAGGGTTGGTGGCAAGGCTGCTGCCTAACAGGAGCCCAGCAGCCTGGGGCACGCAGCCAAGAAAGTCCTTTGGGCACCTATAGTTTTGCAGCAGCTCCCAAGACATTACCTGTTGGGCTCCTATTTTTTTGGCTTTTGCTCTTCTGGGCTCCTTGAAATACTTGCTAGGCAACAGCCTTAGGTGGGGGGATTATTCGAGGGAGGCGATTAATCAAGGGACGGCTATTATTCGAGGAAATACGGTAAATAATTAAATTCCACCAGAACAGTTCTCAATCAACCTTCAAAAAGTAAACACCTACTACGTATACGGATGGCGGACAGCATAAGGTGCTTTAAGCACAATATGTGGACTAATATTTTTTCGCAGCAACAATTTTTAAGTCATTTCTGTGTATAGTTTCCTTTTTCTCATTCTTACTAGTTATTTTGTATATATTCAGATATTTTATCAGTTTCTCTACTTACACTTATATTGTAATTATATTATATTATATTAGTTTCTATTTTCATTTTGTATTATACTAGTTTTTATATTGTAATTATTCCTGAGTGAGGGCCACAAGTTTATTAGCTGTGCTATTTAGTGTTACCCTCGTAAAATAAAGTCTTTATTATTATTATTATTATTATTATTATTATTATTATTATTATTACACCTCTGTACAGGGGTTTAAATTAAAGGAGTTACGACACAGTTAAACGGTTTGAAATATTTAGCCTAAATTTCCAATTTTGTTGTTTGTAATCCGTGTCAATCTTCTCCATCCTTAAACATCCTTGTTTCTTTATGGTTTATTATTATCTGTCTCTCTTTGATGTTTTTCCATCTTTGTAAAGTATTATTTTTAGGTTTCCTTTAATTTAAAGGTAATTTTGTCGATGGTCAAAATAACTCAAAATACCGTGACATAGCTCCTTTAAATCTGAAGAAAACAGCTGGTTTGATAAGAGAATTCCTAGGAATTCACAAAAGTCACTGAAAACACAGTGAATCAAAAGATACCGGTCAAATGGAAATAAAGTATAGATAATTACAGAGTATAGCTTTAAAACAGTAATAAAATAGCAAAAAGATAAGGAAAACAATTTAAGGGTTGGTTCTCTTTACGGGTGATCTGGATCAGAATTAGTGAACCAAGATCACTCGTATTATCTCTGAAGGAGCTGATGAATACATGGATGTAGTCAGTGTGGAGTTATAATAATTTTATTGCTATTGTTATCCTTTCATGTACAATGATGATCCAAGTAATCTTGGAATACTTGTCTGAACCAGATCACCCCCAATATAGCAAAAAACAGGAGCCTGTTTCTCGAAAGCCCCGGTAACTTAACGAGCCCGGAATCATATTTCGAAATCAAAGTCTCAAGAAAAGTAGGGTGTGTTCTGACCTCTGATGAAGTCCATTTTGTTTTGTTAGCTGATAACTTTACTGTACCACTGTGTACCGTTTTCAAAACTTTTGAAACTGCCATCCCTAATTAAAAGCAAAACAGCTTAACGGGCCCGGTGATTACCGGGAGCTTCAAGAAACGGGACCCAGGTCTGGAATAGCATAGGGTTCACGAGACCCACATAACTTAAAGCCACTGGACAGTGAGTTCTATGAAATTGCAATTATGGAATATACATGTACAATCAAACAGCAATACTACTTGTAATACATGTACTTACATGTAAAAAGCTGTGTCAAAAGCCCAGAGTCAAAACTAAAATGTGAAATAACAAGAGAAACAACAATTTAAACATTATATAACTGCAACAAAATGCAATGACTTGCCAACATTAATCTTCATTACACTTATATCAATTATTTTAGAGTATATCAGATGGTTTTTGTCAAGTATTCAAAGGTCAGGTTTAAACGACCTGCTGAAACAACTTGTTTCTGTTCAAGATTTACTTTATTTACCAAATTGAAAGGTTTCTTGAATATGGCATCCATATTTAATCTTGCTAACATTTTCTTAATATATAATAGGTTCAAATTTTGCCTTAAAGGCAGCTGTGCAGTTTCAGTTGGATCCCACAGATTATGATGGAAATACTGACATCATCATCCCTCATGTTTGTGAATTGAATTTCACTTAGCTTTTCAACCAAGCAGTTCTGTTTGTAAATGCATACTTGAAGCGGAGCAACTGCAGAATAGCCCGCCGAAATCGAGGCGGGGGAAAGGGCTTCGCGTCTACGCTCAAGTTTCTCTGGGGGTAGGATCTTAGAACGAGGGAATTTGCTATGTGCTGGCTACGTGTGGAGCCTGGATCATAGAACGAAGCAATTTCCTATGTCGTGGCTACGCGTCTACGCGTGGCTACGCGTCAAAATTAAGGCTAAGAGTACTGGTGTTCGTAGTGTTATGTCGTGGAACCTGGATCATAGAAAGAAGCAATTTTTTATGTGGTGGCTACGCGTCTACGCGTGGCTACGCGTCAAAATTAAGGCAAGGGTACTGGTATTCCGTGACCACCAATTTAAACTAGTGGCTACGCGTGGCTTAGCTACGCGTAGCCACGCGTAGCCACTCTCTGTGGCTACGCGTAGCCGGCTACTCGTAAATAGGAAAAAGTCCCTGGGTATTCTGCAAATTAGCCCTTGAAGCTTTTGTGCTACAATAATTACAACAAAAACACCAAGCAGCATGTGATTAAAATCAGATGATAAGTTTTGTTCATTTTCACCACTTAAAAGGCTACATATAAATTAAAAGCAATTTCTCATAAGAGAAACATGATTGCAGATCAAGTTTAATGGCATGCTTTCAATTCTTTTTGGTTTAAGTTTCGATTGTAACTCATAAAGGCTGAAATGGACAAGAAGAGAGAGAAAGATCAACTGGCTGGAGCATTTTTGCCATGGCCTAGATCGAGTTTAGTGACAAATCATATCATAGCAAAAACACATCAAAAACCTGTTTTTTAAAGTCCTAATCCAGAAGGCTTGCGGTTCTTTATACTTACATTACTTCTTGAGCCATAACATCTTGATGTTGTCTGTGACGCCATTACGGACCGATTGGTTGATGGTCAAAACAGCGACACAATCACTGTTATTCCAACAGATAATCTCACAAGAAGTTTTCCATTTTGGTATGAACCACGATTTTTGCCGTATTCACCTGTATCATCATCAACGATTAGCAAAATAAGAAGTTAAATATCGTTACACCACTGTAATCGTTTGACCGTTGAAACCAACCGCGCGTTTCACAGAATTGCATCATGGGTTATCGCACTCGTTCCCAGGGTCTATCAGCATTCAAATCCAATATGGTTACGACTTTATGTAGTCTTACATGAGGTTCTGACCTCCAATATGACCGCTCGTTTCGAATTCCACGAAAGAACTCGGCATTTTTACACGATTTTAGAGGTCAACCACGAGCTGGAAAGTGCTCAGATATCATTTGCAGATGCGCTTAGTTATCCCAAGCTATTTTGCTATTTCAGAGATTCAAAGTAATGGACCATTGGGAGGTCTGAAATAACACAGCAAGATTTACCAGTACTTCCTTTAGATTTTGTGACACATGTATATATTAGTCTGCAAGGATATCGATCCTGCTGCAGTATTCCAATTACTCTTGCGTAAGTTTGCAAGTCAAGGACAAGATAAATACATAATCTACAAATCACTTTCATTTTTAGGGAATGTGCATTGTATGTATTTCTGCAAATGTACATAGCCAGGAGCCCATGACATAGCATTAAAGTTTTCATAAATTGGGTGCAATTTATTGATATTGTACCATACTAGCCTTTGTTGGGGCCAAATCGGCATTTCCTTTTTGGCTCTTGGAAGGGCCAAATCAGTTGAGAGGAAATGGCAAAATAGAATTTCGTGGGGCAATTCAGAATTAGCAGGGGCCCAATGGATACCATTCAGAGCTGTTTTGGCTTCTGTTTGTCCAAAACGGCCCAACATGGGCCAAACTGGCCCTAGAGTCATGCATTGGGGTCGATTTGGCTTTTAGAGCCGATTTGGCTTTTAGAGCCGATTTGGCTCTTTTCATTTTACAGTGGAGTCATGATCTTTCCGTGATTTGCGAACCACCAACTTTGAAAAGTAATCCAAAAAATTTGGAAATTACAGGACACTGGTAAAGTAGGTGAGCCAACGTTTGGGCTTGCATTTTACGTAAGTGACAGGTTTCAGAATCACATAGCTTCATACGAAAAAGAGAGCATTTGGTTGGAAGTATATTGTGGATAATCTTATATTGGAAAATTTGAAGTTTTGTTTCAAGCGTAATTACAAAAGGGAGGTTATAAACATCTTTTAGGCAATCATTGGAGAAACTGTAACGTAACAATCTTGGCTCGGCAGTTGGAGGTTGAAAGCAGTGATTTGTTATTGCTGCATAAACGGAACGGGTGGTGATACTTTTGGGCAAAGAGGATTCCTGTGACACGTTTTCATTTTCAATTGGCATTTTTGTGGATTTGATTTCACGTTTTCAGCTGGGCGAAATAGCATTTATAAGACCACAATAGGCTGTGAACGGGACTTTTAAGTGAAAAGTTTGTTGAAATACGTCGTATGGTAAGAAACTGTGGTCTTCATTAAGTAGGTTCTTAATATGAGTGATTCCACTTTGGTGCCAATGTTTTAAATAGATCATATGTTTATTTATTAAAATGTTTTGGTTATTCCAGATTATTTCGTTTTGCTTTGGTATATTGTCTTCTGAGATTATGGGTTTATTTCCTGCCAGTATTTTAGTATCTCGTGATAGAAAGGGGGAACAGTATTTAAATGAAGTAACTTTAAGTCGTATCTGCAGTTCAGCAAGAAAGAGAAACCGCCATATTGCCGGAAGAAGTGTTCGATGATAATTTTCCAAGAGGAGTGACAATTTTGACGTATTCTATTGACCCAGGCAATTTTAAGCGCGGTTTCCATTGTTTGAAAGTCAATCAATTTAAAGCCGCTTTTATTTTTTTCACCAATAATTGTCGCTTTTTTAATTTTGGGGGCTTATTTTCCCAAATAAAATTAAAAATCATGTTGTTCACCGCTCCAGACAAGTAATTAGATGAACTGAGGTTTGAGCTGTTGAAAATCAATTTCGATAAGGCTAAAGTTTTGACGATGTTTATTCTGCCGATTAAGGTTAGTTTTCTATTTTTCCAGCTATTTAAAATCTTTTCCATACTTCGCAAATTTTTGTCGAAATTAAGCTTGGCTGCTTTAGTTGCGTCGTAGGAAAAGAAACGCCTTAGGCACAAATGGGGTCAACGGGCCAACTGATATTAAACGGAGTGTCACGTCTGTTTTTCCACTTGCCAAGCCACATTGCTTCAGTTTTGGAGGTATTAACTTCCAGGCCGGAAACAGTTTTAAGGTGGCTGAACACAGTTTTTGGTACCTCTGTTTCATTTACCTTTGCTTCTAAAACCCTTGATCCTTTGGTCGCCAAAAATGGCAGCAAGCAAGTTAACAACACAAACTTCAACTTTTTGATAATTTAACTGTCGTATGTGCCGTTGCCATGGCAACATGATTAATTATAAACAGGCGTTTAAAATCGGTTTTGTTTATTTGCAGAAAATCTAGTCATTAGATTTTCTTTATAATTTGCATGCAACAAGCTTGTAACGATACCCACAGGTTAGCGCTATTGTAATAATAATTTAACAAACAGATCTTTGATATCCCTCGTTGAAGGTTCACTGGCATATCTTGAATTTCCTTTGTTAAATTTTAATTTTTTTGAATTCTCCAGTTACTTATTGCCTAAAGTATTTTAGCTCTAAATTTCGTGAAATGCTAATGAGTGGTTCTCGAGAAATAGGCGTATCTCCGAAAGTCAATTTTTCACTCAATCGCAATTTTTTCGACCTACTACGCATGCGCTGCATTTACCTGGGTTCCTTCGGTAACAAACAAAAGCTGAGAATTGCTGGTTTCTTTGCATCGTTACTTTTTCTAACATACCTCTGTAGTAAAAGAGTAAAACCATCAATACAGTGTTCATTTGTGAAGAAAAATAGTACAGACAGCGCGGACATTGAGCAAATAAAATGATCGCTGTATTGATGCCATGCTTGTTTTTATGCAATACTTGTGCGCGCGCTGAATTGCGTTAGCATGAGAGCGCGCGAAAACTGTGTTCGGCCACCTTAAACTGGTCCAGCAGTTTAAGTAAGTGTGAAATAGATTCTGTGTCTCGAAGAAAAACCGTGGTGTCATCCGCATACATGGTCGTTTTTACTTCGTGGTTTCCTATTATTATTCCATTTATGCGATCGTGGGTTCTAATAGCCCTGGCGAGAAGATCAAGACCAATAACAAAAAGAAGACCTGACAGTGGACACCCTTGTCTCACTCCACGTGTTAATGGAAAGAAGTGAGAAGCGTGGCCATTGTTTAGAACACAGCTGGAAATGTTGGAATATATAGTCTTAAACCATTGCAAAAAATTTGGCCCAAAGTTGAACAACGCGAGGGCTTTTTCCAAGTAATTCCACTCAATGGTATCAAAAGCTTTCCGGAAATCCACAAATACTGCAATACCTGGGGAATTTTCTTTTTCCAAGTAAAACATCAGATCTTGTATTAGTCTAATATTTTCTCCAATGTAACGTCCTTTTACGTAACCGGTTTGGTCAGGGTTTATTATTTTAGGTAATACTTTTTCTAAACGAATTGCCAGAACTTTGGTGAGAATTTTGTAATCTACGTTTAGAAGGGATATTGGTCTAAGATTTTCAAGGATGGTTTTATCTTTATTTTTTTGGGAATAAGTGAAATTATTCCTCTTCGCTGCGATATCGACAAGGAGCCGCTTGCAAAAGCGTAGTTAAAACTTTCGACAATTAAGGCTTTTAGCTCCGGCCAAAAATATTTTAAAAATTCGGTTGTGAGACCATCGGTACCAGGAGTTTTTGCTGCAGCGAATTCTTTAAGTGCTTTAAAAGCTTCAATTTCTGTGATTAGACCTTCACAAGAAGCTTGTTCATGGTCGGACAAGGTGGTGATGTTACTTGGATTGAAAAACACACCAGTCTCTGCTTGGTCAGGGTTGTCAGTTTGCTGTGAATTATACGAGGATTTGTAAAATTTACTTTGTTCTTCTAAAATATGGAACTGATTAGTTATAACTGAACCATTTTGTAGCTTCAGCTTTGAGACTAGTTTTCTAGAGTGGTTTCTTTTTTCAAGGTTTAAGAAATATTTGTTATTGCGTTCTCCTTGTTCGTGCCATCTTGCGCGGCTCCTAAGGATGGTGCCGCGAGTTTTGAGTGCCATTATTTTTTCGAGACGCGCTCGAGTAGAATTAAGTTCACATATAATTTGTCTGTTATTTTTATTTTTTCAGCTTTTATAAATAATTCATTAATCTCTTTTTGTAAGGAAGATTCTTCGTCTCGTCTTTTCCTTGCTTTAGTCTTAGAAAATTTGACAGTAAATCCCCTAATTTCCATTTTGACCAAATCCCATTTTAAGCCTAAGTCCTCAACATCTCGGTATTTCTCTATAAAGTGTATTAAGTTATCGCGCAAGTCAGAAATGTATTGCTTATCTTCAAGAAGAGAGGAGTTAAATTTCCAGAAGCCGGGTCCCTTTTGTTGTTTTAAATCTTCACTCAAGAGATGTAATTGAATCGCAGAGTGGTCAGTCTCTGGTGCGAACAAGATATCGCTATTAATAGTGGTACTGATAAGCTGTTTTGAAACTAGGAAGTAATCTAGGCGACACTGCACTTTAAATGACTTGTTTCTCCATGTAAATTGTCTAGCATTTGGATTTAAGAAACGCCAAACATCACACAAGCTGTAAAGGTGACATAAATTATTGATTTCGCTTATCACCGGTAGCTTTTTTGAAGTGGGGTTTCCTCCTTCTTTGTCGCTTGGTGAAAGAGCGCAATTAAAATCGCCGCCGATGATCATCATTTCTTGCGCAAACTTGCCGAGTAATTTTTGCAATTCTTTAAAAAATAGTACTTGCTGATTTATGTCATTTGGAGCGTAAACGTTGGCTAAAACAATTTGACAATCGTCAAGAGTTATTTTTGCACCGAGAACTCTTCCGTTTTTGTCACGGACTTCTTCGTCAATTTGGTAGTCTAATTTGGGATTTAGCAAGATCATAACTCCTTTGCTGTGGGATGATCCGTGATTATAAAGAACTTTCCCACCCCATTCAATTTCCCAGATTTTGGCAGTTTCCTTTGAGCTGTATGTTTCTTGAAGAAATATGACGTCCTTGTTTTGTTTGTGAAGCCATCTGAAGATGGAGCATCTTTTAATTGATTTATTAAGCTCTCTTACATTAAGGGAGAGACATTTGAGGTTGAGTGTGAAAATTCCGCAGAAATAGAAAAGATAGCATTATTGGAGTTCCAGACGACGAAAAAGCACCTTTGGCAACCTTCCTCTTGGGGGTTTGTAGGCAAAAAGGTGTTAATTTTGGTGAAAAGTTAAGGCCTCTAAAAGGTGTTAGGAAAACTTTAGCACTTTAAGATTTGGATAGAACAAACTGACAAAATTTACATATGGTGGACGGATGGAAAAGAGTACATAAAAGCGAAGACCTAAAAACAAACATACTTGAACGACTTGTAGCACAAATAACAAATATTACAAAAAACATAGGAAGGAAAATAAAAATAAAATAGGCTCTAATGGCCTGGACACAAAGTCGGACATCGGTGTGCGTGTAGGCCATCTTAACTGCAATGTAAACAGAAATATATGGGAGCTCCGCAAAAAATAAAGAAGATTCTGAATAGTGACTAGTTAAAGTTCGGTTCATGGAAGTCATTCGGCTGTACTTACTGTTTGTTCTATCCAAATCTAAAAGTGCTAAAGTTTTCCTAACACCTTTTAGAGGCCTTAACTTTTCACCAAAATTAACACCTTTTTGCCTACAAACCCCCAAGAGGAAGGTTGCCAAAGGTGCTTTTTCGTCGTCTGGAACTCCAATAATGCTATCTTTTCTATTTCTGCGGAATTTTCACACTCAACCTCAAATGTCTCTCCCTTAATGTAAGAGGGCTTAATAAATCGATTAAAAGACGCTCCATCTTCAGATGGCTTCACAAACAAAACAAGGACGTCATATTTCTTCAAGAAACGTACAGCTCAAAGGAAACTGCCAAAATCTGGGAAATTGAATGGGGCGGGAAAGTTCTTTATAATCACGGATCATCCCACAGCAAAGGAGTTATGATCTTGCTAAATCCCAAATTAGACTACCAAATTGACGAAGAAGTCCGTGACAAAAACGGAAGAGTTCTCGGTGCAAAAATAACTCTTGACGATTGTCAAATTGTTTTAGCCAATGTTTACGCTCCAAATGACATAAATCAGCAAGTACTATTTTTTAAAGAATTGCAAAAATTACTCGGCAAGTTTGCGCAAGAAATGATGATTATCGGCGGCGATTTTAATTGCGCTCTTTCACCAAGCGACAAGGAAGGAGGAAACCCCACTTCAAAAAAGCTACCGGTTATAAGCGAAATCGATAATTTATGTCACCTTTACAGCTTGTGTGATGTTTGGCGTTTCTTAAATCCAAATGCTAGACAATTTACATGGAGAAACAAGTCATTTAAAGTGCAGTGTCGCCTAGATTACTTCCTAGTTTCAAAACAGCTTATCAGTACCACTATTAATAGCGATATCCTGTTCGCACCAGAGACTGACCACTCTGCGATTCAATTACATCTCTTGAGTGAAGATTTAAAACAACAAAAGGGACCCGGCTTCTGGAAATTTAACTCCTCTCTTCTTGAAGATAAGCAATACATTTCTGACTTGCGCGATAACTTAATACACTTTATAGAGAAATACCGAGATGTTGAGGACTTAGGCTTAAAATGGGATTTGGTCAAAATGGAAATTAGAGGATTTACTGTCAAATTTTCTAAGACTAAAGCAAGGAAAAGACGAGACGAAGAATCTTCCTTACAAAAAAAGATTAATGAATTATTTATAAAAGCTGAAAAAATAAAAATAACAGACAAATTATATGTGAACTTAATTCTACTCGAGCTCGTCTAGAAAAAATAATGGCACTCAAAACTCGCGGCACCATCCTTAGGAGCCGCGCAAGATGGCACGAACAAGGAGAACGCAATAACAAATATTTCTTAAACCTTGAAAAAAGAAACCACTCTAGAAAACTAGTCTCAAAGCTGAAGCTACAAAATGGTTCAGTTATAACTAATCAGTTCGATATTTTAGAAGAACAAAGTAAATTTTACAAATCCTTGTATAATTCACAGCAAACTGACAACCCTGACCAAGCAGAGACTGGTGTGTTTTTCAATCCAAGTAACATCACCACCTTGTCCGACCATGAACAAGCTTCTTGTGAAGGTCTAATCACAGAAATTGAAGCTTTTAAAGCACTTAAAGAATTCGCTGCAGCAAAAACTCCTGGTACCGATGGTCTCACAACCGAATTTTTAAAATATTTTTGGCCGGAGCTAAAAGCCTTAATTGTCGGAAGTTTTAACTACGCTTTTGCAAGCGGCTCCTTGTCGATATCGCAGCGAAGAGGAATAATTTCACTTATTCCCAAAAAAAATAAAGATAAAACCATCCTTGAAAATCTTAGACCAATATCCCTTCTAAACGTAGATTACAAAATTCTCACCAAAGTTCTGGCAATTCGTTTAGAAAAAGTATTACCTAAAATAATAAACCCTGACCAAACCGGTTACGTAAAAGGACGTTACATTGGAGAAAATATTAGACTAATACAAGATCTGATGTTTTACTTGGAAAAAGAAAATTCCCCAGGTATTGCAGTATTTGTGGATTTCCGGAAAGCTTTTGATACCATTGAGTGGAATTACTTGGAAAAAGCCCTCGCGTTGTTCAACTTTGGGCCAAATTTTTTGCAATGGTTTAAGACTATATATTCCAACATTTCCAGCTGTGTTCTAAACAATGGCCACGCTTCTCACTTCTTTCCATTAACACGTGGAGTGAGACAAGGGTGTCCACTGTCAGGTCTTCTTTTTGTTATTGGTCTTGATCTTCTCGCCAGGGCTATTAAAACCCACGATCGCATAAATGGAATAATAATAGGAAACCACGAAGTAAAAACGACCATGTATGCGGATGACACCACGGTTTTTCTTCGAGACACAGAATCTATTTCACACTTACTTAAACTGCTGGACCAGTTTAAGGTGGCCGAACACAGTTTTCGCGCGCTCTCATGCTAACGCAATTCAGCGCGCGCACAAGTATTGCATAAAAACAAGCATGGCATCAATACAGCGATCATTTTATTTGCTCAATGTCCGCGCTGTCTGTACTATTTTTCTTCACAAATGAACACTGTATTGATGGTTTTACTCTTTTACTACAGAGGTATGTTAGAAAAAGTAACGATGCAAAGAAACCAGCAATTCTCAGCTTTTGTTTGTTACCGAAGGAACCCAGGTAAATGCAGCGCATGCGTAGTAGGTCGAAAAAATTGCGATTGAGTGAAAAATTGACTTTCGGAGATACGCCTATTTCTCGAGAACCACTCATTAGCATTTCACGAAATTTAGAGCTAAAATACTTTAGGCAATAAGTAACTGGAGAATTCAAAAAAATTAAAATTTAACAAAGGAAATTCAAGATATGCCAGTGAACCTTCAACGAGGGATATCAAAGATCTGTTTGTTAAATTATTATTACAATAGCGCTAACCTGTGGGTATCGTTACAAGCTTGTTGCATGCAAATTATAAAGAAAATCTAATGACTAGATTTTCTGCAAATAAACAAAACCGATTTTAAACGCCTGTTTATAATTAATCATGTTGCCATGGCAACGGCACATACGACAGTTAAATTATCAAAAAGTTGAAGTTTGTGTTGTTAACTTGCTTGCTGCCATTTTTGGCGACCAAAGGATCAAGGGTTTTAGAAGCAAAGGTAAATGAAACAGAGGTACCAAAAACTGTGTTCAGCCACCTTAAAACTGTTTCCGGCCTGGAAGTTAATACCTCCAAAACTGAAGCAATGTGGCTTGGCAAGTGGAAAAACAGACGTGACACTCCGTTTAATATCAGTTGGCCCGTTGACCCCATTTGTGCCTAAGGCGTTTCTTTTCCTACGACGCAACTAAAGCAGCCAAGCTTAATTTCGACAAAAATTTGCGAAGTATGGAAAAGATTTTAAATAGCTGGAAAAATAGAAAACTAACCTTAATCGGCAGAATAAACATCGTCAAAACTTTAGCCTTATCGAAATTGATTTTCAACAGCTCAAACCTCAGTTCATCTAATTACTTGTCTGGAGCGGTGAACAACATGATTTTTAATTTTATTTGGGAAAATAAGCCCCCAAAATTAAAAAAGCGACAATTATTGGTGAAAAAAATAAAAGCGGCTTTAAATTGATTGACTTTCAAACAATGGAAACCGCGCTTAAAATTGCCTGGGTCAATAGAATACGTCAAAATTGTCACTCCTCTTGGAAAATTATCATCGAACACTTCTTCCGGCAATATGGCGGTTTCTCTTTCTTGCTGAACTGCAGATACGACTTAAAGTTACTTCATTTAAATACTGTTCCCCCTTTCTATCACGAGATACTAAAATACTGGCAGGAAATAAACCCATAATCTCAGAAGACAATATACCAAAGCAAAACGAAATAATCTGGAATAACCAAAACATTTTAATAAATAAACATATGATCTATTTAAAACATTGGCACCAAAGTGGAATCACTCATATTAAGAACCTACTTAATGAAGACCACAGTTTCTTACCATACGACGTATTTCAACAAACTTTTCACTTAAAAGTCCCGTTCACAGCCTATTGTGGTCTTATAAATGCTATTTCGCCCAGCTGAAAACGTGAAATCAAATCCACAAAAATGCCAATTGAAAATGAAAACGTGTCACAGGAATCCTCTTTGCCCAAAAGTATCACCACCCGTTCCGTTTATGCAGCAATAACAAATCACTGCTTTCAACCTCCAACTGCCGAGCCAAGATTGTTACGTTACAGTTTCTCCAATGATTGCCTAAAAGATGTTTATAACCTCCCTTTTGTAATTACGCTTGAAACAAAACTTCAAATTTTCCAATATAAGATTATCCACAATATACTTCCAACCAAATGCTCTCTTTTTCGTATGAAGCTATGTGATTCTGAAACCTGTCACTTACGTAAAATGCAAGCCCAAACGTTGGCTCACCTACTTTACCAGTGTCCTGTAATTTCCAAATTTTTTGGATTACTTTTCAAAGTTGGTGGTTCGCAAATCACGGAAAGATCATGACTCCACTGTAAAATGAAAAGAGCCAAATCGGCTCTAAAAGCCAAATCGGCTCTAAAAGCCAAATCGACCCCAATGCATGACTCTAGGGCCAGTTTGGCCCATGTTGGGCCGTTTTGGACAAACAGAAGCCAAAACAGCTCTGAATGGTATCCATTGGGCCCCTGCTAATTCTGAATTGCCCCACGAAATTCTATTTTGCCATTTCCTCTCAACTGATTTGGCCCTTCCAAGAGCCAAAAAGGAAATGCCGATTTGGCCCCAACAAAGGCTAGTATGGTACAATATCAATAAATTGCACCCAATTTATGAAAACTTTAATGCTATGTCATGGGCTCCTGGCTATGTACATTTGCAGAAATACATACAATGCACATTCCCTAAAAATGAAAGTGATTTGTAGATTATGTATTTATCTTGTCCTTGACTTGCAAACTTACGCAAGAGTAATTGGAATACTGCAGCAGGATCGATATCCTTGCAGACTAATATATACATGTGTCACAAAATCTAAAGGAAGTACTGGTAAATCTTGCTGTGTTATTTCAGACCTCCCAATGGTCCATTACTTTGAATCTCTGAAATAGCAAAATAGCTTGGGATAACTAAGCGCATCTGCAAATGATATCTGAGCACTTTCCAGCTCGTGGTTGACCTCTAAAATCGTGTAAAAATGCCGAGTTCTTTCGTGGAATTCGAAACGAGCGGTCATATTGGAGGTCAGAACCTCATGTAAGACTACATAAAGTCGTAACCATATTGGATTTGAATGCTGATAGACCCTGGGAACGAGTGCGATAACCCATGATGCAATTCTGTGAAACGCGCGGTTGGTTTCAACGGTCAAACGATTACAGTGGTGTAACGATATTTAACTTCTTATTTTGCTAATCGTTGATGATGATACAGGTGAATACGGCAAAAATCGTGGTTCATACCAAAATGGAAAACTTCTTGTGAGATTATCTGTTGGAATAACAGTGATTGTGTCGCTGTTTTGACCATCAACCAATCGGTCCGTAATGGCGTCACAGACAACATCAAGATGTTATGGCTCAAGAAGTAATGTAAGTATAAAGAACCGCAAGCCTTCTGGATTAGGACTTTAAAAAACAGGTTTTTGATGTGTTTTTGCTATGATATGATTTGTCACTAAACTCGATCTAGGCCATGGCAAAAATGCTCCAGCCAGTTGATCTTTCTCTCTCTTCTTGTCCATTTCAGCCTTTATGAGTTACAATCGAAACTTAAACCAAAAAGAATTGAAAGCATGCCATTAAACTTGATCTGCAATCATGTTTCTCTTATGAGAAATTGCTTTTAATTTATATGTAGCCTTTTAAGTGGTGAAAATGAACAAAACTTATCATCTGATTTTAATCACATGCTGCTTGGTGTTTTTGTTGTAATTATTGTAGCACAAAAGCTTCAAGGGCTAATTTGCAGAATACCCAGGGACTTTTTCCTATTTACGAGTAGCCGGCTACGCGTAGCCACAGAGAGTGGCTACGCGTGGCTACGCGTAGCTAAGCCACGCGTAGCCACTAGTTTAAATTGGTGGTCACGGAATACCAGTACCCTTGCCTTAATTTTGACGCGTAGCCACGCGTAGACGCGTAGCCACCACATAAAAAATTGCTTCTTTCTATGATCCAGGTTCCACGACATAACACTACGAACACCAGTACTCTTAGCCTTAATTTTGACGCGTAGCCACGCGTAGACGCGTAGCCACGACATAGGAAATTGCTTCGTTCTATGATCCAGGCTCCACACGTAGCCAGCACATAGCAAATTCCCTCGTTCTAAGATCCTACCCCCAGAGAAACTTGAGCGTAGACGCGAAGCCCTTTCCCCCGCCTCGATTTCGGCGGGCTATTCTGCAGTTGCTCCGCTTCAAGTATGCATTTACAAACAGAACTGCTTGGTTGAAAAGCTAAGTGAAATTCAATTCACAAACATGAGGGATGATGATGTCAGTATTTCCATCATAATCTGTGGGATCCAACTGAAACTGCACAGCTGCCTTTAAGGCAAAATTTGAACCTATTATATATTAAGAAAATGTTAGCAAGATTAAATATGGATGCCATATTCAAGAAACCTTTCAATTTGGTAAATAAAGTAAATCTTGAACAGAAACAAGTTGTTTCAGCAGGTCGTTTAAACCTGACCTTTGAATACTTGACAAAAACCATCTGATATACTCTAAAATAATTGATATAAGTGTAATGAAGATTAATGTTGGCAAGTCATTGCATTTTGTTGCAGTTATATAATGTTTAAATTGTTGTTTCTCTTGTTATTTCACATTTTAGTTTTGACTCTGGGCTTTTGACACAGCTTTTTACATGTAAGTACATGTATTACAAGTAGTATTGCTGTTTGATTGTACATGTATATTCCATAATTGCAATTTCATAGAACTCACTGTCCAGTGGCTTTAAGTTATGTGGGTCTCGTGAACCCTATGCTATTCCAGACCTGGGTCCCGTTTCTTGAAGCTCCCGGTAATCACCGGGCCCGTTAAGCTGTTTTGCTTTTAATTAGGGATGGCAGTTTCAAAAGTTTTGAAAACGGTACACAGTGGTACAGTAAAGTTATCAGCTAACAAAACAAAATGGACTTCATCAGAGGTCAGAACACACCCTACTTTTCTTGAGACTTTGATTTCGAAATATGATTCCGGGCTCGTTAAGTTACCGGGGCTTTCGAGAAACAGGCTCCTGTTTTTTGCTATATTGGGGGTGATCTGGTTCAGACAAGTATTCCAAGATTACTTGGATCATCATTGTACATGAAAGGATAACAATAGCAATAAAATTATTATAACTCCACACTGACTACATCCATGTATTCATCAGCTCCTTCAGAGATAATACGAGTGATCTTGGTTCACTAATTCTGATCCAGATCACCCGTAAAGAGAACCAACCCTTAAATTGTTTTCCTTATCTTTTTGCTATTTTATTACTGTTTTAAAGCTATACTCTGTAATTATCTATACTTTATTTCCATTTGACCGGTATCTTTTGATTCACTGTGTTTTCAGTGACTTTTGTGAATTCCTAGGAATTCTCTTATCAAACCAGCTGTTTTCTTCAGATTTAAAGGAGCTATGTCACGGTATTTTGAGTTATTTTGACCATCGACAAAATTACCTTTAAATTAAAGGAAACCTAAAAATAATACTTTACAAAGATGGAAAAACATCAAAGAGAGACAGATAATAATAAACCATAAAGAAACAAGGATGTTTAAGGATGGAGAAGATTGACACGGATTACAAACAACAAAATTGGAAATTTAGGCTAAATATTTCAAACCGTTTAACTGTGTCGTAACTCCTTTAATTTAAACCCCTGTACAGAGGTGTAATAATAATAATAATAATAATAATAATAATAATAATAATAATAAAGACTTTATTTTACGAGGGTAACACTAAATAGCACAGCTAATAAACTTGTGGCCCTCACTCAGGAATAATTACAATATAAAAACTAGTATAATACAAAATGAAAATAGAAACTAATATAATATAATATAATTACAATATAAGTGTAAGTAGAGAAACTGATAAAATATCTGAATATATACAAAATAACTAGTAAGAATGAGAAAAAGGAAACTATACACAGAAATGACTTAAAAATTGTTGCTGCGAAAAAATATTAGTCCACATATTGTGCTTAAAGCACCTTATGCTGTCCGCCATCCGTATACGTAGTAGGTGTTTACTTTTTGAAGGTTGATTGAGAACTGTTCTGGTGGAATTTAATTATTTACCGTATTTCCTCGAATAATAGCCGTCCCTTGATTAATCGCCTCCCTCGAATAATCCCCCCACCTAAGGCTGTTGCCTAGCAAGTATTTCAAGGAGCCCAGAAGAGCAAAAGCCAAAAAAATAGGAGCCCAACAGGTAATGTCTTGGGAGCTGCTGCAAAACTATAGGTGCCCAAAGGACTTTCTTGGCTGCGTGCCCCAGGCTGCTGGGCTCCTGTTAGGCAGCAGCCTTGCCACCAACCCTCGCCATTTTTTTCTTTCTCTTGTCCCCACCCTCTCAAGTTGAAAATTGACATCTTGGATAATAAACAAGCTTTCGCTTAATTGTTCACAACTGAATGGTTATGCACAATTTGCCATGTTATTATTTTTAGCATCATTTCTAAAATTATTTCATTTGCTCTTGTTGCAGAGGGATACAGATGTTGACATGGCAATTCAAAATTATGTCCAGCCCCAAATTCTAGTTGTTGGGGATTTATATGACATGGACTTACTGTACATTGTGATTGAGGGAAGCATAATTTGCCAGCTGCCACAAAAGAAGACATTAGATGACAATCTTGACTTTTCTAGTGCAGGCATTGCTCGAAATTGGGTGGGGGTAGACACTTGTCACTGTTTCCTCCTTTTTCAACGACCTGGAAAATGCCTGAGTCAGTTTGTGTTGGACGCTTATTTTTTATGAACAGAAAATAATTTTGAAAATTGCACACAGGAAACAAAGTATTATCATTATTTTGTCAGATTCCACAGACAGGAATACTCGATCTGGCACTCAAGGACAATACACTGTGTTGTACGCTTCCACATGTACATGAGCTTTTGTACAATCCTGATCTTTTTTTCTGTTCTTAAAAAAAATGAATGTCGAATTTGAGCCTTAGCAAATGTCTAAAAGTTATTTTAGACATTTGCCAAGTCATTTAAAAGGAGATTGCAGTCACAAGTTTCCCATCTGCTCAATTTCCACTGATGCTTATCTTATAGAAACATCAAGATTATCAAGATTTACTGAATAGTGTGAGAGGGGAAAACATGTTGCATCAGGAAATACACTGTTATAAAATTTTGCAGTTTTATTGCATGTATGTATACCACAAGTCTTCAAAACTGTATTATAATTTCCTTGATTGTTTCACGGTTTGAGAAAGGTATGTACAACAAGCAAATAAATGAGTGTTTGAAAGCTGCAAGTTGACTTTAGTCTCTTTATTTGCCAATAAGGGAAGAAATTTGCAGACACAGGAAAGAGCATAACTTGTGAAATGGTCCAACATGGAGCTGAATTGGCTCTATTTTGAGGGGTCATTTGCAATAGGGCTAAAATTTGAAGGGGCTGTTATGGCCACTTTAAAGTCCAAAACGGCACTGATGTTTTCCATATCGACCCTTCAGATGGGCTAATTTGGTCCCAATTTAAGGGTCGATTTAGCCCCTAAAAAGGTACTGAAACAGCCCCATTTCAGTGAGGCCGAATTGGCCCTTGAGCAGTACCAATCTGGACTCATCCGTTTCGACCCCATTTTTAGGGCCAAATTAGCTCTTTTAATTTTATTTTTGATGTTTTTCTATCTTTGTAAAGTATTATTTTCCGGTTTCCTTCAATTTTAAGGTAATTTTGTCGATGGTCAAAATAACTCAAAATACCGTGACATAGCTCCTTTAAATCTGAAGAATACAGCTGGTTTGATAAGAGAACTCTATGTAATTTAAAGTGTCTTTTGATTCTGTGGCGTTATCATGCCAACCAAAAAGGACGTCACATAACCCTCGTAGCCAAATATTATATTTTCTGTACAACCCAAGACTCTGATGGGGTATCCTTTGATGGCTTTCCTTCTTTTTTGAAGAATAAATTGGATGCTCTTCAACAAATAGCAGTTAAAAATAAAAACATTGACAACTTCAACAGTAAATGGAAAGACTTCATTTAATACGTTTTCCCTTTTTTCGATTGTTATTGTTATTTATTTATTTTGCCATTATCTCTTTTTCAGTAAGTTGTATTTAGTCTGTACTTTATTTTGTAGCCAGCACTTACTGCTTTTTTTTTGAATTGTTAGTAGTCGTTAGTAGTAGTTAATATTGTACTCTATATATGTAGCTGTAGCTTATTAGTAACGTCCCCATTGTATTGTACTGAAGTATCTTTAGTGTATTGTAGAATAACTTTTGAGATAATAATAATAATAATAATAATAATAATAATAATAATAATAATAATAATAATAATAAAGACGGAATGAATTGAATGAATATGAAAATTGGATCGAATGAATTCCAAATTGAATTGAATAAATATAGCAATTAACTTGAATGAATATAGAAAAAAATGTGATCCTAGCTTAAAAATTGTGAGTTAATAGATATTCAATTAAGCCCTTTCCAAACGGGAAAACTTTGGAGATCAAACATGAACGGGAAAGATTGTTTGGAAACCAAACATTTTCCCATTTGAACACCTCGTTTAATCGTGTTTGATACAGTTTGAACGCCGACAAACATTTGATGAAACATTGTAAAATATTTTGCACGTTTGGAAAGTAACAAAACATGTTTGACACCGTTTGACCACTCTGTACAAACGATGTCTATCTGATTATTTATGATGGCCTGTTCAAAAGGTTCGTGTACTAAAGATTTATCTGGCGAAAAAGTTAATTTCTTTTTTGCCCGATTTCACTTCACAGTTGCATTTATTTTGATACACTAGTAAATTTATCTGACGAAATATTCGATATTATTTTGGCTCGATTTCCCGGCCTCTACAATTGTAATGATTTTGACCTGGCGAAAAAGTCGATTTCTATTTGACCCTATTTGTCGGCCTTTACAGTTGTTTTGTTATACTAGTAAATTTATCTGACAAAAAAATCGATTTCTTTTTTACCCATTTTGCCGGCCTTTACAATTGTAATGATTTTGTCTTACTAGTAAACTGACCTATCGAAAAAGTCGATTTCTTTTTGGCCCTTTTATCATGCCTTTACAGTTGTATTAATTGATTTTGTTATAATAGTAAAAGTATCTGGTCAAAAAAAACCCAAATTTCTCGGTTAATAAGAGGAAACACTTAAAACGGGTTAACTTTGTAGAACAGTTAAGGAAAAGCAAGAAGAATACATTAGGGATCACAAATTCTCAAAAAAGTTGGTGCTTTACTAGATAGTTGTCTGTATAAAAAAAGTGATGAAAAAGTGATTAGAAGTGGTTAATAATTAACAACTATTCACCGAGGTGGAGGTGGCTAGCGGTGGATATTTACCGAGCCGCGAAGCGGCGAGGTAAATATCCAACGTTAGCCACCGACACTGAGGTGAATAGTTGTTTTAGTAAATACTAAAACAGTGAGATAATATGCACCACAGAAAATTAATTTGGATGATTTCTTCACTTGTCACGGATGCAAACCAGGACGCCAATTTTTCTCGAGTTGCTCGCATGTAAATACCACAGGATATTCGGAGTTTGACGAGCCAATCAGCGCGCGCGTTTAACACTATCCACTATCCACTATCCACTATCCAATTATTTCTCGACCTATTATTAAACTTTGAGCCTTAAAAAGATCGCCCGCATTGAGTTAGCATTTAAAATTGAAGTTGTGTACGCGCGCGCATCATTTCTCTAATAATTTCAAGTTTCTTTAAGTCAAGAAACCGTAAATGTCCTTCGCTTAGTCTTCTCGGGATTTTAATTAACCATTTTCATCAAAAGTTTCCTCTAGAAGTTTGGCAAAACGAAAAAACGTCGCCATTTCGTAGACGAGCTCCAGCCACTGCACACTAATGGCTGATAGTGTCCAAAGGCTCAGCCAATCATCTTACAGCATTTGCAGTAGTATACTTGTAGAATTCTACTAATTCAAGTTATAAATTTCCGAGTAAAATTAAATCATCTATATGACATTCAATTTATTTGCAAGGGTATTGGCATTGTTGAAATTTCTGATCTGGAAGACAATTTGGGCAACAACAACAGTGAAAACCAAATATATTAACCATTTGGCTAAAAATGTAAATAACACTGACGACGAGGATGGGATTCGAACCCACGCGTGCAGAGCACATTGGATTAGCAGTCCAACGCCTTAACCACTCGGCCACCTCGTCAGTTGACAAACGCCACCTTAACGTCGTAAGATCATGTATAAAACAAATTTTGGAACCTTACGTCCCCTCGGTAGTAACTGTATGGCTTTTTATGATGACATCTGGGCAGATCGCGCGCGGGCGCGCTAAAAAATTCGCGGTCGCCGCAAACCGTACTAACTCGTCTTTCAATTCTGTGTTCGGAAATTTCTGGAAAATCGCCAAAGAAGTCGGAGTATGGAATTTATCTTCTCTTGTTCAATTTTATGTCTCACTACTGTGAAATGAAGATAAACACTCGAAGAAAAATTCCATATCTATGCGCACTCATGTATTATCCTCCATGTACAGCTCACTTAACAATATTCAGTAAAGCTGATTAAAAAGGTTTGAAAAATCATTTTGAATAAAACATTGAGTTTTATTGGTCTACCATGGCTGAGGTTCTAATTATTTTTCTCGCCATTCATCCATTTGATAAACGACCGGATGTCGAGAGAAGATTGAGCTAAAAGGCAAAAACATTTCAAGTCAAGGGCGCGACGAGGATGGGATTCGAACCCACGCGTGCAGAGCACATTGGATTAGCAGTCCAACGCCTTAACACTCGGCGACCTCGTCACATCTGTGGATTAAGGAATATTTCATGATTTCTATCTTATCAAACAGGACTGAATTCTTCCTGCTATTGAAGGATCACCATAGCAGCAACATCTCTTCTAATAGCGTTGCCAAAACCTGTGTGCTGATCTTCCAATAAAGGTTAGGACCTTGAATTTCAAATGGAAGTGAAAGGTCAATGGATCAGTCTTGTTTTGTATAGATTGTTTTGCCCCCATTTTGACTTAAGTTTTGTTTTTTTGTTTTTTGCACGTTTAGCTATTCTGTAATAATTGTATATTTTATTTATTTGTTCTTTTCTTAGAGCGGTTTTCAATCAAGTGTCGAACTGAACCAAAACCAAAGCAAATCACTCTAGCCAATCACAAAGGACACAGACACTACAGTGGACAAATCAAAACTCAAAGTAATCACTCTAGCCAATCACAAAGGACACAGACAATACAGTGAACCAATCAAAACTCAAAGTAATCACTCTAGGCAATCACAAAGGACACAGACAATACAGTGAACCAATCAAAACTTGAAGTAATCACTCTAGCCAATCACAAATGACACAGCCAATACAGTGAACCAATCAAAACTTGAAGTAACAGGTTATTTCCGAGTTCGCTTAAAGCTCTGTGTCAAAACGAGTCTTCACGCAAAACCATTAATATGAAAATGTGTTACGCCTTCAGGTGACTTCTCATGCAAATCAGAACTAAGTTTCATAAAACGTTTTGCACGAAGACTCGTTTTGAAACAGGGGCAGAAGGTGAGTCGCAAACGGCGTCTGTTACATGAAGCTGATGCGAAATGCGTTAAAACAAGTGCGAGTGAGTCAGGATTTGTTTTGGTTTTACTTCTAGAACAGTTTTCAATTGAGTCTCGCAAAACCAAAACCAAAGTTATCAGTCTAGCCAATCACAAAGAACACAGACAATAGAGTGAACCAATCAAAGCTTGAATTAATTACACGTGACTCACGTAAAGCGCGGGAGAACCAGTGCGAGTGAGTCACGATTTGTTTTGGTTTTATTTTTTTTTAGAGCGGTTTTCAATTGAGTGTCTAAAAACCAAATTAAAATAACCAGAATCATCACTTTAGCCAGTCACAAAGGACACAGGTAGTACAGTGAACCAATCAAAACTCGCAGTTAATTGCGACTGACACAAAGCGCGGGAAAACGCCTGCGGTCTAGTCACGATTGGTTTTTGGTTTACATCTGATTGGTTGAAAAAGTGGCGCGAGTTTTTCAAGCCAATCATGAAGCGTAGTTAATGCAAAACCAATGACTTTTCGGCACTCGATTGAAAAGTGCTCTAATCCAATCGTGTTGTGTAGTTGATGCAAAACCAATTACTTTTTGACACTCAATTGAAAACCCCTCTATCATGGTCACATTTGTTTTGTACGAATTTTTGTTTTTGAAAATTACTCTGTGTTGTAATACCCAGAGCTTTAAGAAATGGAAAATGGAAAAGGAGAACCAAAAATCTTCACAGAAAACCTCTTAACGAGTAACCTAGAGGTTACGAGAAACTAGTTGCTTGTAGACAATTTTCGCAATTAAGGAATCAGCAGTTATGTAACGTTGAATGCGCCTTACATACCCAATCAGATTCACTCCTCTTAGAAAATCTGTCTTCTCTCCCACGATAGGTTTAAATACTCATAATTATCTGAAATTTCTTATTCATGAAGATTACTCTTTGCCCACTTAATTGAAAATAACTAAATTAATTAAGTAGGTTTCTAGGCATCTGTGCCGAGTGGTTGAAACTAGTATTTCCAAACGCAATAGCACTCACATAGGAATAGACCGAGGTCACTTCATACCCTCTTGTTAACCTGACCTCGGTCACGTGGAAATGGCACAAAAACCGTTTCAAACACTTCCCAGTGTTCTCTCAACAAGAGATAATTTGTTAAACACGTGACCAAAGAGGTAAACAGGGAAAACGTCATTTTATGGGAGTTTTTTCAACAGTTGTAACGTATCAGGAGCGTTGGACAGTGAAGGCAAAAATTTGGATCGTTCTGAGAAAACACCAGATATCATTGATATTATCGTTTCGTTTCGTCCTCAGTTCAGAGCATATTTTTGTGACCAAAAGAAACTGATATCGAATTTATGGAGACCTCGGAAAAAAATCCGAGCCCCAGATGGGATTTGAAACCACGACCCTCCGTGATCTAGTCGGATGTTCTAACCACTGAGCTACTGGAGACTCTATGGTGAGCAAGGGTCAATTTGTGGGTCTCGACTGGAACCGCATCACGCGGTTACACAGCCAAGTAATGACTGGCACACATAAACCGCGCTGTCACATTAAAGCATATCAAGATGTAGCCAACCAACCTCCAAAGTGAGTATATATTAAAGATGAAATAACAACAACATGATATTGAATTTATGGAGACCTCGGAAAAAAATATAAATAATAACCTTTATTACAGAATGAACTACAAAAATCTAACTGCTAATCTCTTGCGGCTTTCATTACCTTTTTATTACTGACAATCCCACTTGCCGAATGGTTCTGCTGACGGTTTGCTTTGCATACAATTTACCTGTCTGGTATTCCTGAACGACGCTTGAAACTCGTCAGGATAGATCTCTGCATGGATTATGTTTTAGCAAGGCGAATGACAAGAATTTCTACGGCGAAAATAATCTGCATCCATAACAAGCTGGTAAAAAGTCAATCTCCACATTCGCGCCGACGAAGGGCTAGCGTTCGAAACGTCAGCTTTCGAATCTCTTTACGGTGGCTAATTCACATTATCAACTCAGTTGATAAAACCAAATTATCCCTTAATACTCCTACCGACGCAGCACCATAGTTTCTTTAGAAACTTACCCCCTCTCCACATAAAGCGACTCATTTCAGAGGCCAACTTTTTCAGCTACCTTGTATCTTTCGTTTCTTTCACTTTCTCTTTGGCGGATCGCTTACGGCTCTAGTTTTAATTTGTTTGGGCGCACGCCGCCTTCTTCACAAACGTTTCGCTCGCAAAAAGTGTTTCTGCTATGCAATTCAAAGACAAACCACGTTTTCTCTACATAATATCCCTCCATTTCAACGAAATTGCAAATTACTTTGTCATCGGATAACTGAGCGATTATTCCTGATCCAACGAAGATCGAACATGGCCGTGAAACTGACACGAAATGAACACAACTATTGTCATGGATACATTTGATTGACGTCCACCAAAACTTAGTTTTCGAAATGGCAAAAAATCGTTGAAGGGCGCGTGTGACTGATAACCGCTGTAAAGACTACATTGTTAAAAAATACGGGAAAATGTCTGACGCGCTGGCCGGTTGGTTAAGGCGTTGGACTGCTAATCCAATGAGCTCTGCACGCGTGGGTTCGAATCCCACCCCCGTCGCTTCATTTCAGCAAACTTGATGTCTATTTGCTTTTTAGCTCAACTGTTTCTAGTGTTTCTATTTTTCTAATCAATCATCAGATTCTTGGGAAACACAGCTAGGAGCTGGTCCATAGTAGACCCTATCAATATAACTGAATATTTTATTTGAACAAATATTACGCGTACGCTTACCATGTTTGTAGAGCGTAGTATAGCGACTCATATACCATAATGGCTAAGAAAATGAAAACTCTTGAACTGTATTATCTTTTTTATGCTCTCGTTATAATTGAAAATGAGACTTGAATTATACCAAGCAGATGTTCATTGAAGACTACATTGTTAAATCTTGCCGGAAAATGTCTGACGAAGTGGCCGAGTGGTTAGCCGTTGGACTGCTAATCCAATGTGCTCTGCACGCGTGTGTTCGAATGCCATCCTCGTCGTTAGTATTATTTACGTTTTTAGCGGGGCACTGCCTAAGCAAAACGTTTTGCCGAAATGGTTAATATTCGGTTTCCATTGCTCTTGTTGTCCAAAGTGTCCTTCAGAACAGAATTTTAAGACTTGCTGACGGGAGATTAAATCTCTGACGCTATCCTGTGGGTGAGGCATTTGCACTTTTTTTTCGCGTCCTTTCCGTGTGGATTTTGTATACACCAGCTGCGCCCTGGTGGGGCATTTGTCACTTTATGAAAATGAAATATCAAATGCCCCTAGGGAGATGAGAAGGGTTGGATGTAAAACATCACACACTGAAGAAAGCGTCTCATCAGGATATCCAAACACCGAGAAGAGAGTTGAAAACATGCCGCGCAGAGGGGAAATTTATGACAAAATTCGAGGTGTTTGGATAGCCGATGATTCACGAGTGTTTGATATATCTTCTCAATCGAAATAAAACCTCAGTAAGAAGTTAAGGGAGAAGCCAAATCGTCAAAATCCATTCTTCACTGTTTTGGTATTCTTTGTTTTAACTTGATAAATTGTTACAATCAAACTAAATTAAATGAAGCGTACCCCTCAAGATTGCATTAATGAACTGATTATTTGAAATTTGAACCCGCTAGTCGTTTCAAGAATGCAATAATGAATTGATTATTCACGGTGGGAAATTTTTTGTTCAAATTCGGCCAACTTTTAATAACTTTTTAACATTTTATCCTTACAAGCTGAAATTTGAAACACTATTAGATACTTTTAAGATTCAAAATTTGTTGGTATTAGTTTGTCACTATTTTAAATTTTTGGCGGGAAAATGACGTCACAATATGGGGTTAAAATTTTAAATTTTTATTTTCGTACATTTATTTGGTTCTAATGTAAAAAGGCCTATAACTAACATTAAACAAAAATTAATTATCAAAATAGCTTATTTCACTCAAGAGATACAGTTGTTACAATGTCAAATTGCATGCAGATTTCATTGTATTAAATCTTCGGACTGAATCAAGATATTGAAGAACCTTTTTCAGTTTTGAGTTTGTTTCAAGATCGTCTTTCAGCAACAGACATGAAAGCTCCAACACTATAAATTTAGAAATTTTACTTTAAGTCTATGACGTCATTTTCCCGCCAAAGATTCAACAAACAAAAAATCTAAAACGATAGAAACATTCACCATAAAAATATCTTTTACTGTTTCAAATTTGAAGTGCGTGAATCAGATGAATACTCGTAGAGTACTTTTTCCACAAAAAGGTTGGCCCAATATGGATCAATAATTTCCCAGCGTGATTCGAATATTGAACTCGCTCGCTCGATCCAAGAATACGGCTAGCGGGTTCCGTTTTCGAAAAATCAATTCAACGTTGCAACTAGTAGGTTTCAAACCTACTAGTCTTTTCTAGAATGCAATAGTGAATTGATTTTTCGAAAACGGAACCCGTTAGCCGTATTCTTGGATCGAACGTGCGAGTTCAATATTCGAATAATCAATTCATTGTCGCATTATTGAAACGACTAGCGGGTTCAAGTTTCAAATAATCAGTTCATTAATGCAATCTTGAGGGGTACGCTTCACTTAGTTTGACTGTAATAAGTTTGAGAATGAAAGAGCCATTCCATGCCACTCCCGATTTGATTTTTAATTCGGACTCACTATAATATAAATCATCCAACAAAAACATCCATTAGTTGCCTCCTTGATGGCAAAAAACAATAGATGCATGATCGACGACAAGAAGTGAGTAAATGAGCACGAAAGCTTCACTTCCAATTGCCATCTAGATGAATGATGTCGTGAAATTAAACCTTAAATAATTTTCTCTTTTTCGCGAGGTGCATGTTTCAGTAAACATTTTAAAGTATGACACGAAAATAACAAGAGAAAATTATGGTCTTTTTGGTTTTGTTGGAAGTAATCTTTCAGATCAAAACAATTAAGGATGAATTAAAATTAAGTTAATAAAATGTTTTGAGGATTAACTTAACAGAAACCGTTTTATTTCTGTTAAATATAATTTTAACAGAAAACCCTATTAAATGTTTGGAAGAGCTTTCCCTTTATTTGAAAATTGATTTTGATGATTTGAGCGAAAAACTCTGGAAATGCTGTTTCTTGACTGCGGTCAACCGTCAAGCTCATCTGCAAAAGGATGTTTTATGAATCGTCTTTTACCATGATATGTTGTTCAAATTTGCTGTAACAACTGGTGAAGGTAACAAACAGATCCAGTGAGGTAGGTTCTATACTTTTCAGTGTTAGGTATGTTCAGACAATTCAGGATCAGTTTAAGAAATTAAACACAAAGCATGCTGAAACATGTCTTTAAAATATTGCTTCTGTTTTTAAACGTGTGATTCCACTTTTGTTAAAAAAATATATGTATATAAAGTCAATTTAGCAGTAATTTAATGCTACTATATTATTACTAAGAGTAATGTAACGGACGCTTCATAGGATTGCTATACAAAGTTGGACCAGTTAGATCGGCAGGAAAACAGAACCCGGCGTAGGCCCCACCTCCTGCATCTTCAGTGTTACATGGTTAATGGCAGGAGAAGTTAAAGAACCCACACACTTACGGAAAAGAGTAGGGCACGTCGTTCCCGGTGTTTTGGTCTGGCCTTGTCTCACGCGTTCGTGCTTCTCATAGGGTTAACCTCATTGCACCTTTCTCATTAGACAGAATTGTACAAGAAACATATACAATGACTATGAGTAGAAGAACTGTCTGTATACTTTTCGAGAGTCTAATCAGTGTTAACTGTTTCGGTCTAATTTGCTTCGTTTTCCCTAAAGTGAATGAGGATTCTACACTTTTTATCGTTACCAAAGGAGAAACTGAGAACGATTTTGATGAGCAAGCAAACATCAAATAAATCACCTCGGTTGTGTAATATTAAAAATGAGATTACTATGAAAAAAGTGACCACTTACTGCTTCTTGAAAACACACACTGCATACATTTTTTGCTGAGTGGTAGATCGGTCAGTGGGCCTATGATAAAATGATTTGTCGGTTGCTGTCGGTTTCTATGGACTTTGATTTTGGCGAGGAGTAAAACTACAGTGTGATTTAGTCGATTGAAAACTTCGAGTTCGTCCTCTTTCCGATTGGTAACAGCCGCGCGCCATCAGTTAGTTTCGCACCACTGCGTTTGAAATGACCGCCTTCACAAATCAACTGACGACACTTAAAGGGCCATTGTCACGATAAAGCGCATGTGCGGTCTTGATTGACCCCAATTTTTTTAAACCAATAGAAACCGTAATACTATCACGAGCGCCACGAGGGTCAGCTTAGAATTGCACGTGCCTTTCGAACATCTCTTTATCCGCCGACTTTTGGCCTTTTGTTTGTAAAGAATATTTATCATGTTTATGTTGTGTGAAGGCCCTGTCCGTTGATTACAAGCACATACGCTTTACTTTCTTCCAACTTGCAAGCATATCTGCAGCTATATATACAAAGTTTCCGATTTTCGTCATTGCACTTGCATCTTTTCTTCGTTTTGTGTCTTTTTTTTCGAACAACACGGCTACGAGGTGAAAGTAGCTTTCGTCTCTAGCGGCTTCCGGAAAACCCTCGAGGACATTGTATATCTCGACAGCATTCAACTCAAAACACAAAAAACGACTTTTAAATCTTTCATGGATGACTAAATAGTTCTTCAATATCGGTATTACTATTTTCATACGCCTCACAAGGTCGATGGAGGAGGATTTTTCTCACAAATAACAACTTTGAAAACTGTTCCGTCGGATGAGAAATCAAATTGCTGCACATGCGCCGAAGAGTATCAAATGCCCTTTAATAGTAGCAAATCTCATTCCCAATTTCATTTTTTATTCGGTCTTACTACAATTACAAACACCCAATAAAATTATATCGATCAGTCGCCTCTGAGTTGACAAAAATGAGAGATAATTAAATAAAGAGATGATAGATAATTAAAATAGGCACGAAAGCCTTACTTCAATTGCCATCTACACATGACGTTGTGTAATAAAACCGCAAATAATTTATATTTGGGGGATCGAACATGTGTTAAATATTTTAAAGCAGCATACTGAAATAACATTAGAAAAGTATGGTCATTTGATGTGTAGGCAATAGTCTAGCAGATGGAAATAAGTTGGAATGAAATTAAATGGTCCTTATCGAAGAACCCTTGAAGATCAGTCAATAAAATGCAAAGGTTTATGTCAAAGAAAACAAAAGCTTACAAGATGTTTGGAAGAATCCTCCCGATACTTTAAAATGGCTTTAACCTCAACTGTTCAACTTAAAACAAGATAATTGGGAGGACAAGCTTTGGAAATACTTTTTTGCTGCTAGGTCAGCAGTTATACATAAAAGCTTCTCTGATCTTGAAGAGAACTAAAAACTAAAATTTTGAATTGTTTCCGGGATTTACGAGGTTAAAATATCTTTTAAAGAAAAGAAAAAATTGCCTTAAAATTCGCCTCTTCAGCTTTTGATGAGGTCCACGACAACGGCCGCTCGCAAGGTGGTTTCATACTCGCGCTTAAATTCTAAATGGACCAATCAGAGTTGAGGATGAAACCACCTTGCGCGAGGCCGTTGTCGCAGCCTTTATCAAAAGCCGAAGAGGCGAATTTAAGGCAATTTTTTCGTTCTTTACGACTATTTTGACCACCGAAGTACACGTATTTGGAGTGACATTTATTGGGCTTTATGGAACTGTTGGTTTTTTTTTGTGATTTGGGACTTTTCCGTCTGAGGGAAAAGCGATTTGTGGAGTGACGTATGGCCAGTGATGGATGGGAGTGGTCTGCCTGCCATT
>JAHPZR010024351.1:12500-14358 GCA_019787425.1 Platygyra sinensis | reverse complement strand
GCCAAGACAAACAGCTAATTGTTGATGCATAAGTCCTTGACATCAAAATAAAAGAAACAATATTTTTATCAGTAACTCATTCGATCAGTCCAAACAAACTGGACAAACTGCGACGAAATGGAAAAAACAAGCTATGAATAACAGCACATACCATTCAAGCTTCATGTCAGAATGATTAATTTTATGTCATGTTTTTATCTGTTTGCCCGCGGAGTAGTGTACTTTAAAAAACTACACCTGAACGGTGAGCATGCAATGCATGGCGTAGTGCGAAATTACTTCGAACAACAGAGAAAATCGCATCATTGAAATATCCATACAAATGCGGATCAAAAATGTAACAAAATGGATCAATACTGCGGCAAAGAGACTGAAAGTTACAGTTGATAATATTATCAACCACGAAGAAAAGGATGAGTTTAAAAACCTGATTCTTTTTACCTTACCTTGAAATGCGTTTGTGCTGTGCTCCACCGGCAGCAACTCTTTACCTTGATTAAACGTCTTGCCATTTTACAATTGACCGAGCTCTTGAAACAAGGACATGTTTATCCAATCATTGCCCATAGTTATTCTACCTCCGGAAATGACGTTGTCATTTACGATGGAAAGGAAGTCGAAGCACTTGGCGTGAAAATGTGTAGTTTCCGTACAATAATGTACTCAGTGATGCCTATATCCTTTTTTAGTACCCTCTGTTATGGTAAATATGCTCTTAATATTTCTTCCTAAAATGCATTCCTTCAGTGCTGTTGCCAGAAGTGACGTTGGGCATTCACGGCGCCAGGAAAGAAGACGAAGTAGAAATCGCCTGGCTCCAGTTGGATGCGTCAACCTTACTGAAAGTGAAGTGGCCGGGAGGAGAACGGTCTCTTTGCCCATTCTCGACTGTTTCTTCTTAGATATAATTATCTCACCTTTGATACCGTCCTAAATCAGTCCGTTCATATTGTTACACAAAGCTTAGTGTATCAAACACTATAATTATAAACTTCATTTTCTCGTCATTTTACCGGTCTAGTATCTTCTAATATTGAGACCGGATTTTGAAAACCTCTTAATGACTGACCGCAAGAAAAACAGCGAGTTTTGCTTCCGGCCCCGAGACCCTCAACAGTGAGGTCGAGGGGAACAAAATTCACTGTTTCCCGTGGAGACAATCATTAAGTATTTTATTATACCCCTCAACTCAAATATCGAAAAAAAAATGCGATTATTATTTGCTTGACTGCGCTGGCTGGCAAAACAAATCGAACGCGGTTTCAAGATGTTCGTACCGATCACGTGAGAGTCTAAAGTTTTCGGGAGTTGACTCACAACACGTGACACTTTTTCCCTCCAATCGGAAAAGTATCAGTTTAGTTATTTAGATATAAGCTATTTTAATTAAGGGAAGTGAATTTAATTAGTCTTTGTTTGTCTAATACAGGATGAATACAAACTAAAAGGTTTTGAAGATCCAGCAAGAAAACAGCAAGATGAAAAGTGCTCATGCCAAGTTCTCTCAGATTTCGTCTTTTGTCTAGTCCCATGCCTCCGCAGCATAAATCAGCGGCAAACAAAATCTAAACGATTAATTATACGACTAACCCTTTTGTGTGATTTAGTAATTGAATCAATAGAACTGTTTGCAAGTACAATATGTTGCTTCTTTTCACGGATATCATATTAATCATTCATCTTTGCCCTATTTCTCTTTGAAGAGTGTCGCAGCTTCACTTCGAGAAAGAACGCCTTGATTTCCCGGCCGATAACTGTCGAAATGCTGAGTAGGTTTTAGCTCGCTTTGCGGAACGAGTATCTCCAGTCGAGGATGTAGCGTTCGTTTGTCGTTTTTGCGAGAATTATTTCTCAACAC
>JAHPZR010024351.1:0-7500 GCA_019787425.1 Platygyra sinensis | reverse complement strand
TACCCTCTACCTTTAAAAATATCAAACTGAAATGAATGTCATCAAATTAAACTATGCACTGCTACTGCAGAGAGGTAAAAACAGTTTAGAAATTAAAGCTTCCTTTTTGTTTAATATACTGGAAACAATAGCCGATAATTTGTAAGCTCCAATTTAATTTATTCCCATATCACAAACAGAAGTGTCAAGTTACCATTTATAACTAAAAATAGCAAAGATCTCGTGCGAACGATTTTCTCAGACACGAAAAACAAAAGTGTCAAGTTACCATTTGCAAGTAAAAATAGCAAGCATCTCGTGGGAACAGGTGCTGACGATTTGTTAGCTCCAACTGAATTTTCTCCCTTGTGAAAAACAAAAGTGTCAAATTACCGTTTGTAACTAAAAAATGAAAACATCTCGTTATATTTGCATCCAACAAGAACAAAACAATCGTTCCTACCTACACTTACTATTGTAAACGTTAGAACTGTCTCAAACATGATTTAAATGGTCTCGTCCCCTTTAAAACATGTCCTACGAACTAGAAGCGACGATTCGGGACCTCTAATTGAATTTACTCTTTGTGTAAAACTAAAGTATCGAGTTACCCTTTGTTACTAAAAATAAAAATATCTGATGTCATTTGCATACTACTAACTCATGAGCTGCACAAGTTACCATTTGAAACTAACAAACAAAACGAGAAATTTGATTGGCTGTTTATACTAGATCCAATCTGATTGGTGTGAAAAACATACATCTCTCACTCACTCACCCACTCACTCACCCACTGACCCCTCCATAACTTACCCGACGCGCCGACTAGGAGGTGTTTTTTTTACAAAGAAATAACTCAAAAACAAAATTGTTCTCTTTGCAAAGCCACTGCATTTGCTAGAAAAGTCTGCATACGAGCCAAGTGGCCCATTAGGCCGGAGCCTATCCCGGTATTTTTTAGCATGAAGCGACTGAGAGTATTTCTACTCCCCCCTGAATGGGATGCTAGTCCATCGCAGGGTTACCCCCCAGCATTAAATTCGCCGGTACCCACTTATACCATACTACTAACTTATACTCTCCACCCATTTGGGTGGAGAGAGGCACTCTGAGAGTAAAGTGTCTTGCCCAAGAACACAACACAATGTCCCCGGCCAGGGCTCGAACCCGGACCGCTCGATCCGGAGACGAGCGCACTAACCATGAGGCCACCGCGCCTCCCACGCATTTGCTAGAGTGGTGTTCTTTTTTCTTATCTTTATTTATAAATTAATGAATGGGAATATACAAACACACACAAGACATACGCACAAATACGAAAAACATTTGCAGTTCTGTATTTATGATTGGTATGCATCAGCTAGGAAAAATACTTCAACAAATTCCATGTTTTTGTTTAAACCGTAAGTATCTTGTTTCAAAAAGACAAATCACAATCAAAGATCTAAATCTTAATAAGGCTGCATCCCTAAAACCTCCGAATTGAGCTAAAACATAACTAAGCAGTTCCATATGATTAATATTATTATACATCGAACTATCAAACTCTTTTCTGATTGGCCGAAAGCGTACAGTTAATTTTCGAAATCAGCGCCTGTGACGTCATAACTGCAGATTATACAATTATCATGTTAAGGACACTCGAGGTCACGAGTAATCATGTCAAGTTCGCGACCCTTGTGTTGCTTCCTGTCAGCGAAGAAGCAAAGACATGGCTCCCATCATTTTTCGTTCAATGTATAATAAAACAATTATTAGATTCGGTTTTTGTGGTATCCAGAATAATCAAGGCCTAAAAGGGTTAACAGCATCAGCCTTCGGCTTCGGCTGATAACCCTTACCTCGACCTTGATTATTCTGAATATCACAAAAAACTCATCCAATAATTGTCTATTAATTAACAAATAAAGAAGCCTAAGCCGTGTATTACACTATGATAAAACACGATGGTCATTTTAGAACACGAGGGAAATGTAGAAAACACGAGCCGCAGGCGAGTGTTTTCTACATTTCTTGAGTGTTCTCAAATGAGCGGAGTGTTTTATCACAGTGTAATACACGACTTAGGCTTCTTCATTTGCTTTAAAATATAGATTTTACGCGCGCAAAACGATAAAAACACGCTTTTTCTATGTTTTATACTCTGATAAAACATAGGTTTTTGACCAATCAGAGCGCGCGCAGGGTGCCATCTATATTTTAACAGTTAATATTGGATCAAGACCCAAACTAATAACAAGCTCTCTATACAAGCTTTGACTACTTTGATTCACTCTCCTAGGTTATACGTGTTCCTTGCATTTTTCGCTTTTTACTGCTTCGCTTAAACCACATACACCCATAGCACTATAGAAGCTAATCTATCTAACTGGGTGGCTGATCTCAGAAATTGAAGATAAAATGGTATATATATATATATATATATATATATATATATATATATATATATATATATATATATATATATATATATATATATATATATAGAAGAAAAGTGGACTGGACTAGCTTTCGTTCATTTATTCGATCTACAGAACTGTTTCGTGGGAGTGTTTCCCACTCGTCAGGATCTAAATGACAACGTTAATTACTTGTTGTCATTTAGATCCTGACGAGTGGGAAACACTCCCACGAAACAGTTCTGTAGATCGAATAAATGAACGAAAGCTAGTCCAGTCCACTTTTCTTCTAGACGAAGCTCCAATACTGTCGAGCACTCTCGAGGGCAAATCGGACAACATATCCAGTATATATATATATATATATATATATATATATAGAATTGAAGAAAACACAAAAAATTGAATAAGGAGAAATACAAATAAAAAACCAACAGGCAAAAACAAATAACAACGAAACGCAAAATTCATGATCATGGTCATCTTCATTGCTTTCGCCATCGTCGTCGTCGTCGTCATCATCATCAACATTATCATTGTTCTTGTCCCTAGATGCCTCTCTCAAACTGTGCCATTCTCAAACTGCTCAAACTGTCGAATGGTAGCATACCTTCTCTTCAGCGGGAATTCTTGAATCAGTCTGCACTTGTGCCAGGATCTTCAAACGCAAGCGAATAAAACAAACAACAAAGGAAACACATTAAATATTAAGTTTTCTAAGGCGTTGTAAAGTTAATTGGCTCTGAAGCTCTATCCTCGTAGCCTAACGAAAACGTTCAACATAATATCTTTTTACTTTATGGAAACTTGTCAATTTTGTCAAAAATGAAGTTTTTCACGGTTTAAATATAATATCATTTTCCTGATGTAAAAACGACTTATAAAACAACTTCCTCGCCAGTGAAGAACACGAACTGATTTCTTATGATAACAAACATTACCAGTATTTTCACAGCTACAAGCACGAGACCTACAAAATAAATAAACTCTTTGCAATAGGCTTACATCAATCAAACAGCGGTAAATTATATGGAATTCTGGTCTGCAGGAACGGCTTAAATCATACTCAATTTAGGCGAAAATGTCGGGAAAAACGAAGATAGCTTTGAAAAGTGAACATCAATTTGGAGCTGTAGTCGGCCGGAAGAATCCGCCGAATTCCGGTGAACTTTGGCAAAATAACAAATTTCATTTTTACAACCCTTCCAGAGAGAAGCCGTGTTGTACACTTCACTTCGTTCGAAAGATCATGAAAGGTACTACCAAGAGCCATAATTATGGCTCTTGGTACTACTGATTTCGAAGGTAGCGCGGTAAAAACCGTTGGAAGAACTGGAAAGGAGTATTTTGTTCTTACCTGATTTCCGTGATGTCTGCTGAGAATAATGTCTAGTTTCTCCATTATTTTGTTCATATCTTTATGAAGAATGTCAACTTTTGCATCAACTACGAATGGAAACGATTTGGACATTTTGCTAATTTCGTAGTTATATGGGGCATATTTTGTTGTTACAGGGAATGTTTCGGAATTTTGTCCCATACCAACATAATAAGTCTCCAATTAACAAGAAACCCGTAGTCCATGACAACTAAATGTGCTCCATGAGAACAGAATATGCTCATTATTGCAACATGGGCCTATTTTATTGAAGAATATTTTATTGTCATGAGGCATGGTTTATTGTCATGGGGTACATTTTTCTATTGTCATGAACATTTCCCTCAAACCGGAATTGCCTCGCTTACCAGCCGCTGTCCAGGAAAGAAGCTCTCGCGTTAGTAGGCCTAGAAACGGAAACTATAAAAAGCGCTTCTTTTTATCATTATTTCTTCACGCGCACCCAAAAAGACTTTGACCGCTAATACTAGTGACGTTAAGTCATGAACACCCTAGTTGAGACAAGAATCCTTGATTTATACCCCTAAGCGAGACGATAAACATTCCAGACGTATGGGAGTCCCCTCCCCCCCTCCCCCCCCCCCCCGAGATTTTTCCCGGTAAAGAATTTTTGATTTAGTATTACACAAAGAAAATATTCAACTACTCACTTACTTGACATTGGAAACGAATCACCGTATTTATCCAGGTATCGTTCTGTGATTTTAGGAAAGAGCTGTTCCTTGTAAAACATCTCATAATCATTCCGCCGTTTTTGGGCCTTCTGAGAACAAAACCAAAATTATGAACAATTATTGGATGATGTTTCTCTATTATCCAGAATAATCAAGGTCGAGGTAGGGGTTATTAGCTGAAGCCAAAGGTTGAGGCTGATAAGCCTTACCGAGGAAAAAAAATGGAAGTCATGTTTTTGCTTCGTCACTGACGGAAAGCAACTCAAAAAGCGCGAAGTTGACATGATTACCCTGTTAGAAATCATTCACTGCCGTCATGCAAAAAAAAAGACAAGAGTATGTCTCATTAAAAGTGCATGCATACTGACAGAGTTTCTGATTTGTCCGTCTACTCAGTATCTCGGCAAACAAAGAAAAGAAAGAAAAGCAAACAAAGAAAAGAGTTCAACCTCATTTTCGGCAAACCTCATCGCGCTTATCGCCATGAATCAATTCGAATGTAGTATGATGCCTCTTATACAGTTAAAAGGCATATGCTAATGACCCAAAATGTAGGCACTGACATCAGCAAAGAATTGCCTTTAGAGAAAGTGTTCATAACTCTCTCAGGGGTAGGATAAAGTAAGCGGTGAAGATAGCTGCTTACCTCGACTTTGTTGTATGTGTTTGTTAGTAGAGCAACGAGCATGTTCACCAACATAATCACTGAGAGAATTAAGAACAAGACGTACAGAACGCTGACGACAGCAGTTGACAAGTTGTCACGAGACTCCATTGTCTCGGGATTAGTCAGGCCAAACACAGACCATATAAGATGAGTGGATGCTTTGAATAAACTAGAAAAAATAACAGTTATTGTAACATGCTCGCCTTCAAAATATAAAAAAAACAACTGAACTTTATAATTTAACATCGCAATTTTCCAATGTATAGATACTGTAACTCATGGTACCTCAATGAATTACTTACCAGGCCGACGTTCCCTTTGCGCAAAAGCTAACAGTAAGAAACGTGAAACCCAGTGTGAGTATAAAAAACATGAAACACGATAATTTTATATTTTGAATTTGAACCAGCTCATAATGTATTGTTTTTGTAAGAAGGTGCATCAATTACGTGATGCTTTGAAAATTAAAATAAAATTGCTCCAGCGAAAAGGGAAAAACGTTTGACTGTATTAAACAGATGTAACTATTTAATGAGAGCAAACCGTAGCCACAAACCTCACAAAGCGAGTCCCATTACTTTCCACTTCGTTAGTTGGGGTCAGATAGGACATCTCCGCTGTGTAAACCATCGTGATAGCCACCGAGAAAGCCACAATGACAAACAAAAACTGAACCAAAATGATTACCAAGTCAATGAACATTCGGAACAATGCCAGCTGGAGAGGCCCAACTGTTTTATTTACCTCCAGAATACTGGAGAATCTCAGGACAAGGAACAAAGTGTTGATGCCGTACAGATAGTTTATCACTTCCAGTAATCGATTATGGTACGGGTCTCCCCCGTGAATGATCGACGTGATTCGGAGCACAAATATGAGGGCGTGCAGTGTAAGTGTTAGAACATCAACATAGTTCCACATGTTTCTGCAAAGAGAAATAATACAACATCGTCAGATGTCGTCACAACAGCCGAACTTGCACTCCATCTCTCTCTCTCTCTTTCCCTGTACCTGTCTATACATATCGTTTTTTTTTTATTGCATATTTCTTTTATATATATTTTCAAGTTAACAACAGTGACATGGAGCGTTAAAGCTGCCGAAAGTACTTGTCGGTCTCATAAGAGAACGTACGTGTAAGATAGATCAATGACGAAATAAATTTCAGATGCTTCCTTTGGTTTTCATTAGCTATATCGTACCGCAGATAAACTCTGGATTTAGATGTGAGATACTGCTGTATTTCTGAGAATATCAATCCGATGTAAAATACCAGGATAAGGAACTCTTCTGTCCTCGGTGAAACAGAGGATGGTAAGACGCACATTCTAAAATGCAATGCTATGAAGACCACTTGACTTATCTTGTCCTTTAAAAATATGACGAATGGGGTTGTTAAGTAACCCAGGTACATAGCTGCAAGAGACACAACAAAGTAGTTTAATTTACGAACATTAGCGACGTGACGTCTTGATGCAGCTTTGGAGATGTTCTGCAGGTTAAATAGGCTCTTCTTTTTCTCAGAGTGAGAAGGATAAAGTTATTGCGACTGCCTGTGGTATTTTAAACAACATTTCTCCCAGCAAATAAACAAAACTGGAGGAACTGATTTAGATATTTTCTTTTCCATCCAGGTTCCGTTACGAGTTTTATAAAACAGATACAGACCTCTCAACGATCTTTTTGGCTTCCTTTCTCCCCTCCGCAGATGAAGGACTGTCTGATCCTTGTAGAAAACGTATGTGATGACTGGAAATAAAACTGGCGTCAGAATAGTGTCTACGATCGTAAATATATATAGCAGCAACCGAAGCTTTCTTCCAGGAAGGTACCGCGATGGCAAACCATAGTTCCACCTTTCATTCAGCAGTCTGTATACCAATGGATGGGACACGAACTGCAAATGAATAAAAAATAGAATCGGTATGTCATGAATCGCTTCAATATAATTTAACAGGAAACGAACCATTCATTTGAATATTACCCGACAATATAATAGCCGCATGTATGTAACGCCCCTTCAAATTTTGATGCATCTTGTTAAATAATGTAATGTTAAGTAATGTTTTAAGTGACGAAGAAAATAAGAAGCCGTTTGCTTTCTTGCACGCATGGTTAGAAAAATCAACATTGTTTGGGTGAAGGAGGGGGCGGGGAAATGTTTCCAAGACGCTCCAAAATCGAATTTACACTCGGGAGGCATTGGAGAAGAGATCACAACTGCGAGAAAATAAATTAATTGAGATGTAAATCGCGACGTTTCGACTGTTTCTACTAGTCTTCTTCAGACGATGAGGTCAGTCGACTAATTACACGGCACCATTTATATCGCGAAGGTCGGCTGTGGTTGGCGCATTTTTAACCTCCCATTTTTCACTGCTC
>JAHPZR010024350.1:12500-15431 GCA_019787425.1 Platygyra sinensis | reverse complement strand
TTCCGGCAGATATTTGTTTTAAGAACATCAAATTCCCGCGGGCAACTATCAGCCGATAGTTCCTCGACGGAAACACTCTATTGTTTAAATAGAATACGAATAGCTCAGCCAATCAGATTGCAGCGTTTGCGTTAGTATACTAGTAGAATTCTACTTAAGCTCGATAGAAACATGGAGTACATGTTTTCTATTTCTATTAGAAAACACCACGACGACAAAAAGGAGAATAACTTGTTAACTTTGAATATCAAATTGTAAATTCTCTTTGCTCGCGCTACCATTACGTCAACAGCTCGTGCTAGTGCCAGTTAATCTCCATCGAGTTATATGAACACGATTTTTAACCAATTCTTTCTCAGCACTTTCTGGTTGTCTAATGAATACCAAAGATAATGGTGAATATGGCAATATTTCTTTCCTAACTGAAAATGCATTCCTTTAGAATGCTGTTGTCAAAACAGTTCGGTCTACACTCACATTTTACGACACGACTTAGAGTAAAGATAAATTTTACACTGGGAAAATTGAAAATAAATGAGAAGATGGAAGAAGCGATGATGGTTCTTAGGAAAACTCCAACTGAATTGACCGAGAGCTAGCACTGGTCAAACGGATGTCTACCTTTGAGATAGGTTTACTGAAATTTGTTATTCATTCAGAGTGAGTAATATTCAAATTACTTTCAAACAGGCATTTTAATTCAAATTTACCTTGAAACGCATGAAATGTTTTGAGCATAACCGATGGATGAAGTGTACTCACGCTTTCTGAGTTACTCCTGCTCCAGTGCCCGTATCACCGCTCGATGAAAATTGAGGATCAGTTTTTGATAATATTAAACAATATAAACTACCACAATTATAAATTACCGCAGTCTGAAGAAAGATCGAACAGTCGCCAAAAGGGCTCTTTTAGGCTCTATTGTGCTCAATGAACAAAAAGGAATTAATGTTTGCGTGAATAACGACAAGATCAGCAGGCGCGGATCCAGGATTTGGAAATGGGGGTGAATTTCTGTAATAATATAATAGAACCAAAGCCTGGTTGAGGGATAAGAAAAAAGAAAGAAAGAAGGGGGCTCAGAAAAAGGGAGGGGGGGGGGGGGGGGTAAATTCACCTATTTCACGTCCCTTGGATCCGCTCCTGATCAGAACTAAGTGCATAATTTAGTTTGTAAATTCTTCAGAGTTATCTCATTGCAATGGAGTATATATGCCAGAAAGTTACTAACGCAAAACCTCGAAAAAGAGAATTTGTAGCTGCCAAGACAAACAGCTAATTGTTGATGCATAAAGTCCTTGACATCAAAATAAGAGAAACAATATTTTTATCAGTAACTCATTCGATCAGTCCAAACAAACTGGACAAACTGCGACGAAATGGAAAAAACAAGCTATGAATAACAGCACATACCATTCAAGCTTCATGTCAGAATAATTAATTTTATGTCATGTTTTTATCTGTTTGCCCGCGGAGTAGTGTACTTTAAAAAACCACACCTGAACGGTGGGCATGCAATACATGGCGTAGTGCGAAATTACTTCGAACAACAGAGAAAATCGCATCCCGATTGAAATATCCATACAAATGCGGATCAAAAATGTAACAAAATGGATCAATACTGCGGCAAAGAGATTGAAAGTTACAGTTGATAATATTATCAACCACGAAGAAAGGGATGAGTTTAAAAACCTGATTCTTTTTACCTTACCTTGAAATGCGTTTGTGCTGTGCTCCACCGGCAGCAACTCTTTACTTTGATTAAACAACGTCTTGCCATTTTACAATTGACCGAGCTCTTGAAACAAGGACATGTTTATCCAATCATTGCCCATAGTTATTCTACCTCCGGAAATGACGTTGTCATTTACGATGGAAAGGAAGTCGAAGCACTTGGCGTGAAAATGTGTAGTTTCCGTACAATAATATACTCTGTGATGCCTATATCCTTTTTTAGTACCCTCTGTTATGGTAAATATGCTCTTAATATTTCTTCCTAAAATGCATTCCTTCAGTGCTGTTGCCAGAAGTGACGTTGGGCATTCGCGGCGCCAGGAAAGAAAACGAAGTAGAAATCGCCTGGCTCCGGTTGGATGCGTCAACCTTACTGAAAGTGAAGTGGCCGGGAGGAGAACGGTGTCTTTGCCCATTCTCGACTGTTTCTTCTTAGATATAATTATCTCACCTTTGATACCGTCCTAAATCAGTCCGTTCATATTGTTACACAAAGCTTAGTGTATCAAACACTATAATTATAAACTTCATTTTCTCGTCATTTTACCGGTCTAGTATCTTCTAATATTGAGACCGGATTTTGAAAACCTCTTAATGACTGACCGCAAGGAAAACAGCGAGTTTTGCTTCCGGCCCCTAGACCCTCAACAGTGAGGTCGAGGGGAACAAAATTCACTGTTTCCCGTGGAGACAATCATTAAGTATTTTATTATACCCCTCAACTCAAATATCGAAAAAAAAATGCGATTAATTATTTGCTTGACTGCGCTGGCTGGCAAAACAAATCGAACGCGGTTTCAAGATGTTCGTACCGATCACGTGAGAGTCTAAAGTTTTCGGGAGTTGACTCACAACACGTGACACTTTTTCCCTCCAATCGGAAAAAGTATCAGTTTAGTTATTTAGATATAAGCTATTTTAATTAAGGGAAGTGAATTTAATTAGTCTTTGTTTGTCTAATACAGGATGAATACAAACTAAAAGGTTTTGAAGATCCAGCAAGAAAACAGCAAGATGAAAAGTGCTCATGCCAAGTTCTCTCAGATTTCGTCTTTTGTCTAGTCCCATGCCTCCGCAGCATAAATCAGCGGCAAACAAAATCTAAACGATTAATTATACGACTAACCCTTTTGTGTGATTTAGTAATTGAATCAATAGAACTGTTTGCAAGTACAATATGTTGCTTCTTTTCACGGA
>JAHPZR010024350.1:0-7500 GCA_019787425.1 Platygyra sinensis | reverse complement strand
TACAATTTGCCGAAGAATTAGTAGTTAAGTGATAACTAGGTACCCCCATTAACTCCCTCTTCAAAGAACGTTTGAACAGTTCTCATACCTTCTACCTTTAAAAATATCGAACTGAAATGAATGTCATCAAGTTAAACTATGCACTGCTACTGCAGAGAGGTAAAAACAGTTTAGAAATTAAAGCTTCCTTTTTTGTTCAATATCCTGGAAACAATAGCCGATAATTTGTAAGTTCTAATTTAATTTATTCCCATATCAAAAACAGAAGTGTCAAGTTACCATTTATAACTAAAAATAGCAAACATCTCGTGCGAACGATTTTCTCAGACACGAAAAACAAAAGTGTCAAGTTACCATTTGTAAGTAAAAATAGCAAGCATCTCGTGGGAACAGGTGCTGACGATTTGTTAGCTCTAACTGAATTTTCTCCCTTGTGAAAAACAAAAGTGTCAAATTACCGTTTGTAACTAAAAAATGAAAACATCTCGTTATATTTGCATCCAACAAGAACAAAACAATCGTTCCTACCTACACTTACTATTGTAAACGTTAGAACTATCTCAAACATGATTTAAATGGTCTCGTCCCCTTTAAAACATGTCCTACGAACTAGAAGCGACGATTCGGGACCTCTAATTGAATTTACTCTTTGTGTAAAACTAAAGTATCGAGTTACCCTTTGTTACTAAAAATAAAAATATCTGGTGCCATTTGCATACTACTAACTCATGAGCTGCACAAGTAACCATTTGAAACTAACAAACAAAACGAGAAATTTGATTGGCTGTTTATACTAGATCCAATCTGATTGGTGTGAAAAACCTACATCTCTCACTCACTCACCCACTCACTCACCCACTGACCCCTCCATAACTTACCCGACGCGCCGACTAGGAGGTGTTTTTTTTACAAAGAAATAACTCAAAAACAAAATTGTTCTCTTTGCAAAGCCACTGCATTTGCTAGAAAAGTCTGCATACGAGCATGAAGCGACTGAGAGTATTTCTACTCCCCCCTGAATGGGGTGCTAGTCCATCGCAGGGTTACCCCCGAGCATTAAATTCGCCGGTACCCACTTATACCATACTACTAACTTATACTCTCTACCCATTTGGGTGGAGAGAGGCACTGTGAGAGTAAAGTGTCTTGCCCAAGAACACAACACAATGTCCCCGGCCAGGGCTCGAACCCGGACCGCTCGATCCGGAGACGAGCGCACTAACCATGAGGCCACCGCGCCTCCCACGTATTTGCTAGAGTGGTGTTCTTTTTTCTTATCTTTATTTATAAATTAATGAATGGGAATATACAAACACACACAAGACATACGCACAAATACGAAAAACATTTGCAGTTCTGCATTTATGATTGGTATGCATCAGCTAGGAAAAATACTTCAACAAATTCCATGTTTTTGTTTAAACCGTAAGTATCTTGTTTCAAAAAGACAAATCACAATCAAAGATCTAAATCTTAATAAGGCTGCATCCCTAAAACCTCCGAATTGAGCTAAAACATAACTAAGCAGTTCCATATGATTAATATTATTATACATCGAACTATCAAACTCTTTTCTGATTGGCCGAAAGCGTACAGTTAATTTTCGAAATCAGCGCCTGTGACGTCATAACTGCAGATTATACAATTATCATGTTAAGGACACTCGAGGTCACGAGTAATCATGTCAAGTTCGCGACCTTGTGTTGCTTCCTGTCAGCGAAGAAGCAAAGACATGGCTTCCATCATTTTTCGTTCAATGTATAATAAAACAATTATTAGATTCGGTTTTTGTGGTATCCAGAATAATCAAGGCCTAGAAGGGTTAACAGCATCAGCCTTCGGCTTCGGCTGATAACCCTTACCTCGACCTTGATTATTCTGAATATCACAAAAAACTCATCCAATAATTGTCTATTAATTAACAAATAAAGAAGCCTAAGCCGTGTATTACACTATGATAAAACACGATGGTCATTTTAGAACACGAGGGAAATGTAGAAAACACGAGCCGCAGGCGAGTGTTTTCTACATTTCTTGAGTGTTCTCAAATGAGCGGAGTGTTTTATCACAGTGTAATACACGACTTAGGCTTCTTCATTTGCTTTAAAATATAGATTTTACGCGCGCAAAACGATAAAAACACGCTTTTTCTATGTTTTATACTCTGATAAAACATAGGTTTTTGACCAATCAGAGCGCGCGCAGGGTGCCATCTATATTTTAACAGTTAATATTGGATCAAGACCCAAACTAATAACAAGCTCTCTATACAAGCTTTGACTACTTTGATTCACTCTCCTAGGTTATACGTGTTCCTTGCATTTTTCGCTTTTTACTGCTTCGCTTAAACCACATACACCCATAGCACTATAGAAGCTAATCTATCTAACTGGGTGGCTGATCTCAGAAATTGAAGATAAAATGGTATATATATATATATATATATATATATATATATATATATATATATATATATATATATATATATATATATATATATATATATAGAAGAAAAGTGGACTGGACTAGCTTTCGTTCATTTATTCGATCTACAGAACTGTTTCGTGGGAGTGTTTCCCACTCGTCAGGATCTAAATGACAACGTTAATTACTTGTTGTCATTTAGATCCTGACGAGTGGGAAACACTCCCACGAAACAGTTCTGTAGATCGAATAAATGAACGAAAGCTAGTCCAGTCCACTTTTCTTCTAGACGAAGCTCCAATACTGTCGAGCACTCTCGAGGGCAAATCGGACAACATATCCAGTATATATATATATATATATATATATATATATATAGAATTGAAGAAAACACAAAAAATTGAATAAGGAGAAATACAAATAAAAAACCAACAGGCAAAAACAAATAACAACGAAACGCAAAATTCATGATCATGGTCATCTTCATTGCTTTCGCCATCGTCGTCGTCGTCGTCATCATCATCAACATTATCATTGTTCTTGTCCCTAGATGCCTCTCTCAAACTGTGCCATTCTCAAACTGCTCAAACTGTCGAATGGTAGCATACCTTCTCTTCAGCGGGAATTCTTGAATCAGTCTGCACTTGTGCCAGGATCTTCAAACGCAAGCGAATAAAACAAACAACAAAGGAAACACATTAAATATTAAGTTTTCTAAGGCGTTGTAAAGTTAATTGGCTCTGAAGCTCTATCCTCGTAGCCTAACGAAAACGTTCAACATAATATCTTTTTACTTTATGGAAACTTGTCAATTTTGTCAAAAATGAAGTTTTTCACGGTTTAAATATAATATCATTTTCCTGATGTAAAAACGACTTATAAACAACTTCCTCGCCAGTGAAGAACACGAACTGATTTCTTATGATAACAAACATTACCAGTATTTTCACAGCTACAAGCACGAGACCTACAAAATAAATAAACTCTTTGCAATAGGCTTACATCAATCAAACAGCGGTAAATTATATGGAATTCTGGTCTGCAGGAACGGCTTAAATCATACTCAATTTAGGCGAAAATGTCGGGAAAAACGAAGATAGCTTTGAAAAGTGAACATCAATTTGGAGCTGTAGTCGGCCGGAAGAATCCGCCGAATTCCGGTGAACTTTGGCAAAATAACAAATTTCATTTTTACAACCCTTCCAGAGAGAAGCCGTGTTGTACACTTCACTTCGTTCGAAAGATCATGAAAGGTACTACCAAGAGCCATAATTATGGCTCTTGGTACTACTGATTTCGAAGGTAGCGCGGTAAAAACCGTTGGAAGAACTGGAAAGGAGTATTTTGTTCTTACCTGATTTCCGTGATGTCTGCTGAGAATAATGTCTAGTTTTCTCCATTATTTTGTTCATATCTTTATGAAGAATGTCAACTTTTGCATCAACTACGAATGGAAACGATTTGGACATTTTGCTAATTTCGTAGTTATATGGGGCATATTTTGTTGTTACAGGGAATGTTTCGGAATTTTGTCCCATACCAACATAATAAGTCTCCAATTAACAAGAAACCCGTAGTCCATGACAACTAAATGTGCTCCATGAGAACAGAATATGCTCATTATTGCAACATGGGCCTATTTTATTGAAGAATATTTTATTGTCATGAGGCATGGTTTATTGTCATGGGGTACATTTTTCTATTGTCATGAACATTTCCCTCAAACCGGAATTGCCTCGCTTACCAGCCGCTGTCCAGGAAAGAAGCTCTCGCGTTAGTAGGCCTAGAAACGGAAACTATAAAAAGCGCTTCTTTTTATCATTATTTCTTCACGCGCACCCAAAAAGACTTTGACCGCTAATACTAGTGACGTTAAGTCATGAACACCCTAGTTGAGACAAGAATCCTTGATTTATACCCCTAAGCGAGACGATAAACATTCCAGACGTATGGGAGTCCCCTCCCCCCCTCCCCCCCCCCCCCGAGATTTTTCCCGGTAAAGAATTTTTGATTTAGTATTACACAAAGAAAATATTCAACTACTCACTTACTTGACATTGGAAACGAATCACCGTATTTATCCAGGTATCGTTCTGTGATTTTAGGAAAGAGCTGTTCCTTGTAAAACATCTCATAATCATTCCGCCGTTTTTGGGCCTTCTGAGAACAAAACCAAAATTATGAACAATTATTGGATGATGTTTCTCTATTATCCAGAATAATCAAGGTCGAGGTAGGGGTTATTAGCTGAAGCCAAAGGTTGAGGCTGATAAGCCTTACCGAGGAAAAAAAATGGAAGTCATGTTTTTGCTTCGTCACTGACGGAAAGCAACTCAAAAAGCGCGAAGTTGACATGATTACCCTGTTAGAAATCATTCACTGCCGTCATGCAAAAAAAAAGACAAGAGTATGTCTCATTAAAAGTGCATGCATACTGACAGAGTTTCTGATTTGTCCGTCTACTCAGTATCTCGGCAAACAAAGAAAAGAAAGAAAAGCAAACAAAGAAAAGAGTTCAACCTCATTTTCGGCAAACCTCATCGCGCTTATCGCCATGAATCAATTCGAATGTAGTATGATGCCTCTTATACAGTTAAAAGGCATATGCTAATGACCCAAAATGTAGGCACTGACATCAGCAAAGAATTGCCTTTAGAGAAAGTGTTCATAACTCTCTCAGGGGTAGGATAAAGTAAGCGGTGAAGATAGCTGCTTACCTCGACTTTGTTGTATGTGTTTGTTAGTAGAGCAACGAGCATGTTCACCAACATAATCACTGAGAGAATTAAGAACAAGACGTACAGAACGCTGACGACAGCAGTTGACAAGTTGTCACGAGACTCCATTGTCTCGGGATTAGTCAGGCCAAACACAGACCATATAAGATGAGTGGATGCTTTGAATAAACTAGAAAAAATAACAGTTATTGTAACATGCTCGCCTTCAAAATATAAAAAAAACAACTGAACTTTATAATTTAACATCGCAATTTTCCAATGTATAGATACTGTAACTCATGGTACCTCAATGAATTACTTACCAGGCCGACGTTCCCTTTGCGCAAAAGCTAACAGTAAGAAACGTGAAACCCAGTGTGAGTATAAAAAACATGAAACACGATAATTTTATATTTTGAATTTGAACCAGCTCATAATGTATTGTTTTTGTAAGAAGGTGCATCAATTACGTGATGCTTTGAAAATTAAAATAAAATTGCTCCAGCGAAAAGGGAAAAACGTTTGACTGTATTAAACAGATGTAACTATTTAATGAGAGCAAACCGTAGCCACAAACCTCACAAAGCGAGTCCCATTACTTTCCACTTCGTTAGTTGGGGTCAGATAGGACATCTCCGCTGTGTAAACCATCGTGATAGCCACCGAGAAAGCCACAATGACAAACAAAAACTGAACCAAAATGATTACCAAGTCAATGAACATTCGGAACAATGCCAGCTGGAGAGGCCCAACTGTTTTATTTACCTCCAGAATACTGGAGAATCTCAGGACAAGGAACAAAGTGTTGATGCCGTACAGATAGTTTATCACTTCCAGTAATCGATTATGGTACGGGTCTCCCCCGTGAATGATCGACGTGATTCGGAGCACAAATATGAGGGCGTGCAGTGTAAGTGTTAGAACATCAACATAGTTCCACATGTTTCTGCAAAGAGAAATAATACAACATCGTCAGATGTCGTCACAACAGCCGAACTTGCACTCCATCTCTCTCTCTCTCTTTCCCTGTACCTGTCTATACATATCGTTTTTTTTTTATTGCATATTTCTTTTATATATATTTTCAAGTTAACAACAGTGACATGGAGCGTTAAAGCTGCCGAAAGTACTTGTCGGTCTCATAAGAGAACGTACGTGTAAGATAGATCAATGACGAAATAAATTTCAGATGCTTCCTTTGGTTTTCATTAGCTATATCGTACCGCAGATAAACTCTGGATTTAGATGTGAGATACTGCTGTATTTCTGAGAATATCAATCCGATGTAAAATACCAGGATAAGGAACTCTTCTGTCCTCGGTGAAACAGAGGATGGTAAGACGCACATTCTAAAATGCAATGCTATGAAGACCACTTGACTTATCTTGTCCTTTAAAAATATGACGAATGGGGTTGTTAAGTAACCCAGGTACATAGCTGCAAGAGACACAACAAAGTAGTTTAATTTACGAACATTAGCGACGTGACGTCTTGATGCAGCTTTGGAGATGTTCTGCAGGTTAAATAGGCTCTTCTTTTTCTCAGAGTGAGAAGGATAAAGTTATTGCGACTGCCTGTGGTATTTTAAACAACATTTCTCCCAGCAAATAAACAAAACTGGAGGAACTGATTTAGATATTTTCTTTTCCATCCAGGTTCCGTTACGAGTTTTATAAAACAGATACAGACCTCTCAACGATCTTTTTGGCTTCCTTTCTCCCCTCCGCAGATGAAGGACTGTCTGATCCTTGTAGAAAACGTATGTGATGACTGGAAATAAAACTGGCGTCAGAATAGTGTCTACGATCGTAAATATATATAGCAGCAACCGAAGCTTTCTTCCAGGAAGGTACCGCGATGGCAAACCATAGTTCCACCTTTCATTCAGCAGTCTGTATACCAATGGATGGGACACGAACTGCAAATGAATAAAAAATAGAATCGGTATGTCATGAATCGCTTCAATATAATTTAACAGGAAACGAACCATTCATTTGAATATTACCCGACAATATAATAGCCGCATGTATGTAACGCCCCTTCAAATTTTGATGCATCTTGTTAAATAATGTAATGTTAAGTAATGTTTTAAGTGACGAAGAAAATAAGAAGCCGTTTGCTTTCTTGCACGCATGGTTAGAAAAATCAACATTGTTTGGGTGAAGGAGGGGGCGGGGAAATGTTTCCAAGACGCTCCAAAATCGAATTTACACTCGGGAGGCATTGGAGAAGAGATCACAACTGCGAGAAAATAAATTAATTGAGATGTAAATCGCGACGTTTCGACTGTTTCTACTAGTCTTCTTCAGACGATGAGGTCAGTCGACTAATTACACGGCACCATTTATATCGCGAAGGT
>JAHPZR010024349.1:0-16243 GCA_019787425.1 Platygyra sinensis | reverse complement strand
TACTTACTTACTCACTTACTCTCTTACTTATACTCACTTACTCACTCACTTACTCACTCACTTACTCACTCACTCTCTTACTTACTTACTTACTTACTTACTTACTTACTTACTTACTTACTTACTTACTTACTTACTTACTTACTCTCTTACTTATACTCACTTACTCACTCACTTACTCACTCACTTACTCACTCACTCTCTTACTTACTTACTTACTTACTTACTTACTTACTCACTTACTCTCTTACTCACTGACTCACTTACTCACTTGTTCACTTGCTCACTTGCTCACTTGCTCACTTACTCACTTACTTATACTCACTTACTCACTCACTTACTCACTCACTTACTCACTCACTCTCTTACTTACTTACTTACTTACTTACTTACTTACTTACTTACTTACTTTCTTAGTTACTTAGTTACTTAGTTACTTAGTTACTTACTTACTTACTTACTTACTTACTTACTTACTTACTTACTTACTTACTTACTTACTTACTTTCTTACTTACCTCAAATGCTATTTCAAGCCGATTTTCACACCAGCAAATATGTTTTGCTGTGACGATTTTTTCGATGTCAGCAACAGATACTGCAGAAATATTTTTGAGTGTGTGCTTGATTCTAGCCTCAACATTCTCTGTAAAGCAATTTGAATAAGAGATAAGGCATACGGTGCCGGCGAGAATGGTAGCGACAAATAAAGCGTACATTAACACCGTTCTTGTGGGCTTACAAAAATGTATGCGGCCTTAAACTCCAAGGGCGTTTAAAAAGCAAATATACGAGCAAAATACCTGTATGAATGTTAGGTGCATTCGAAAATGAAAATTGTAATCATGTTATTAACGTGTCAATTGTACGCTCGCGTTTCTTGGCCTTCAATTGGTAAAGTCATGGTCACCATCTTTAAAAATATTCCATAGCAAAAGTTCAAAATTAAAATCTCAAAGTTTAAATAAATGTGCCTGCTGAAACATGGTTACCACCAAACTTTTCTGACTGCAATCATTCCAATGTTTTTCATGTTCCAATTCAAGACGCATCTCACCGACGTTCCGTTTCAAAGCAAATAATGATGAATTTTAGAAGACATCATGGGTACCAAGAGGAAGTGCAAAACGATAAAAAAGTGGTTTTTACCATAAAATATGAGATCGTAATGGTGCGCCTTCTTAATTTTGCAGAATTAATATATTCTTCTTATCATAGCATTGGCTAAATAGTCATAATACCTCTTGTTATCTCACTTCCGTCTGTGCGATCGATCCCTGGATCTGTTGTTGTTTGTTTTGAAAGAAAAGAAACTTTAGCTACATGCACTCATGCATCTGCAATAATTTCATCTCACCACTGTTTTCACTGCTACGCGACCTTCGGAAGGCCAAACCAAAGCGCTTTTTGCAACAGAATTCCGTCAATCAGACAGCAGTGCATTTCATGATCTTCCGAATCCAAACGGCTTCACATACAAGCGCAAATATTACATGGCAAACACTTCAGTAACTTTAAATTCGAACAGCAAAGATATCTGTGGGCCCAATCTGTAATTGTCGTCAAAGGAATTAAACGCCTCGGTGAGAAACCTGTCGGCGTTTTGTCGATACTTATCTTCTTTTTACATACACTTATTTTCCGCGCGATTTTCCGAGAAATTAGTATCACGGCAGTGGTCACCCTAGTTCGGCCTTCTACCCGCCGACTATAACTTCAAATTGATTTCCTGACGCAGCAACAAATCGCTACTTTTTTATTCGGACTGTTCAATATTTGTGTTCCTTCCAATTATGGTAGTTCGCTGTTCACTAGACGAGACTCAGAGGCGGTGATGATTGGACGTGAGTAACCGAGCTCCGCAGCATCACCTGCCCAGAAAGGAAAGTTAGGGAAGTAACTCAGCGGACTCCATTTTTTCTCCGAATCTTCTCCGGTTTTACTTTAAAGGATGCCTTCTAATGGCCAGAAAGTATGAAACGAGGCGCGGTTAGCGGTAGCGGTGTGTCGCCCGATAACAAATCAGCGCGTGGTGAATCAAACTTGGCGGATTCCTCGTTATACTAAGAAACTATTGAATGCATTCAAGAGGAATCAGAAACGCCACCAACTGAGCCCAACCTTAAAGATATACACAATATCCTTAAAAGTATTCAAGGCGCGATTAGTGTCATGCAAGGCACTATCGCGACGTTGGTGAAAGAAAATACTGGACAAACTGACTGGATATGTAGCAGACCTTCGGTACATTATCGCAAAGTTAAGAACAACAGCGAGGTCGAAAAGTTCAAGAGAGATTTCACAAAACAAAATCAATATGTAGCCTCGCTGGAACTGGACCTAAAAAAAAGGGAGAAACAGCTGCTAAACAACAAAGAAGCGACATCCAAGAACTTCAAGAGAGCCTGGACCAGCCTGAACAATACTCCCGTAAAAACTCTATTGAAATTCACGGCATTCCAGAGGACATAGCCCTATGATTTCAACAGACGAAGTCATCTGTAAGGTCGAGGCAGGAGTCAGTGCCCAGATTGGACAAGATAATATCGAGATCTCTCGTCGTTTACATAGAAAGAAAGGAGCAAAACCGATTATTGCCAAGTTTGCAAATCACAAATTAAGGCAAGGCAATGTTATATAAAGCAAGTTAAGAGTACAACTCAGGAATGTAACTCTGTCTGCCGTCTTCCCCAGCTACTCGGCAACCGGTCCAGCCGGACAGTGAATTTTTGGCAACGAGAATTTAACGGGATACCGAAACGAAATGATGAAACTCGCCACTGAGAAAGGTAAGGAAGGGACAATCCTAAGTACTTGGTCACTGGATGGAAAGATTTTTATAAAAACCTTCCTCAGCGGACGTCCAAGGCAGATGTTTTTCGATTGAGGATATTAAGTAGCTCTGATGGTTTTTTTTTTTTTTTTTTTGGTTTATTTTGTTTTTCTACAAACGTGTTATTGTCTGACTTCTTGATTATCCTTGGAGAAACGTAAGTTGGTAGCATAATTGTTTAGGTTCTGCAGCAGAGTAACGGGGCAGGAGATGCCTATATGAGTAGTTTTATGTGTACTTTCTTTATGCTGATCCTGTTATCTAACAGAATGTTTGGTATTCGTGTGTTTTTCTTTTCTTGCATTACCTTGTTGCGAGATCTTTTAGTATTGCTACATGAAAATTCAAATTCGCTGTTTGTTGGTGCGAACAAAGACAAAGCTGCAAACCCTAGCACAAGCGCGTTTGTGCGTTGTTTAATATATAGTACTAGAGGGGTTTGTTTTTTTTGTAGTATAATGGTCTATAATGAGTATTGTTTTTCTAGCATGCATACTCTTCCAGCAGGAGCAAAACAAAATCGATTTGCAAGGAAGACTTCCAAGGTAGCAACTCTAAAATGCGACATACCTATATATTTTACCAAAAAAGCAGTCGCTTTACATCTAATTCAATGACGAATTAAAGATATGACTCCTCCGTTTACAGTCTCTTTTTGTTCTTTGAATTTTAGAGGGATAAGTCAAACACTTAAACGAAGACAGGTTTTAAGATGGCTGCACAACAATAACTTCGATGTAACAATCCTGCAAGAAACTTACTCAACCGAAAACATAGAAAACATACGGAAATCTGAATGGGGTGGCAAAATTTATTTCTGCCATGGTTCAAGTCATTCGAAAGGTGTAATGATTTTTTCCAATCCCAAATTTGCTCCTCAAGTCGACAGATATTTATTCCTTCAAGCAATTATTTCTGATACCACCTTCCAATTGTGCAACAACTGCAGCCCCAACAATAACTCCGATCAAAAAATCTTTTTTCTCGAGCATTCTAAACGTTCTCAGGAAACGTTCAGAGATTAACATTATAATCGGCGGGGATTTCAATCGCGCTCTAACGCAATGTGACAAACTTGACGGAGCTGCAGTGGAAATTGAAAAACAATGTAATTAGTGAGATTAACAAATTGTGCGACTTACTAAAACTCAAAGATGTCTGGAGATCAGCGCCCTAACGAATCACAATTCAAATGGCGCGACAAGGCCTTTACACTACAATGTAGATTGGATTACTGGTTGATTTATAAAGAATTGTCATGCATCGTGACTAATACCGAAATTAAAAGTTCCACATTATACCATTCTGCTATAACCCTATGACTTCAGTCCAAGGTTACGCTCAAAGAGGACCCGGATTTTGAAAGTTTAATAATTCTTTCCTAGATGATCTTGTCTTTATTGAACAACTTGGTAATGCGATACCTGCGTATAAAAACAAATACAACTATCTTACCAACATAGGTCTTTACTGGGACATGTTAAAAATGGAAATGAGAGGTTTCTGCGTGCAGTACTCAATCAAAGTGGCTCTGAGTCACTCAACTTGGAAAATGGATCGTTTCTAAACAGTGACAATTTTGATGCCACCGACTTGAGGTTTTAATCAATCAATCAATCAATCAATCAATCAATCAATCAATCAATCAATCAATCAATTAATCAACCAACCAACCAACCAACCAAGCAACTAACCAATCAATCTTTACTCCTCTTAAGATAAAAAGACATATCTTAAGTTACATCAATAGTTGGAAACCTGATCCGAATCCGAATCATAATCCGAAGGTTAAGTTAAAGTTAAAGCCCACTGACGTTGTTAAGAAATAGTGCAAACCGCAACGGTAAGAGAGTACATAAGGAGATGTAGCACTGTTGAAAACATTCATCGGTCCGTAAGACCAAGTTATCTTCGTCCGAGAGACCGAGGCAATTTATACTGAGGGAAAGTGCTGCTTATTTGATAACCAAAGCAAGTAATAGTTCTCATTTTAATTATCCTCTAACTTTTTGTTCCCAGCCATGCAGTATCAGAGATTTTTTTCCCTTTTTGACACGTTTTCACATCTTTGCAATTTAAAAAATGCGTTCAGTGTAGAGTCACTATACCACAAGGACAGCAACATGTTTCGTCGCTTAACAAAGTTAAGCCCTGTGCGGTGAGGTTGATAATTGGATGAGTGACAAAATGCGAATACCCCGTGTTGTAATAACTTTTTCTTTTCTTTTCTTCCCTTCCTTTTCCAGGGCGATATTAAGGACTGCAGAACTGCCATCCTTGAGTAATGTCGTTTCTTCTATTTATCAACCGTTGTTCCTCATTTCGCCATGGCCGTATTTATGTGGATTTATTTACATAATCGTATAATTAAACAGCGGATCACGTCGTTCGAATTCTCCTCAATTCTCTTGACTGTCGATCTTTCAAAACATTTAATCATGGCTTAAACCATTCGAAAATTTATACAGCTCGTCAATCTTGTGACTTTCAGTGTCTTCTTTTTCTTTTTGGGCAATCGACTATCGTTAAACCTGCATGAGAGGGCACTTTAGGGAAAGAAGCAATTCTCTTAAAAGAAACTTCTATAATTACAGGTAGCATCTATTTATAGAAACGTTCGTGCGAGAATTTATTTAATGCAGAGTATTTCTGCATGCGATAAGATATTGAGTACTTAGGGCAGAAGTCAAAGACTAACTAACTTGACAAGGTGCAATTGCCAGTGAAACGGCCTTAAACGACAGATATTCAAAGCCCGTGGGGGGGGGGGGGGGGGAGGAAACTCTATGCAAAACTCTATGCAAAGGTTGAGAAATACTGGAGGTCGTCGTCTCTGGTACAAATTAAGGATTCTTGTCTCACTTAGGGTGTTGACGACGAAACATCACCATTTTTAGCCGTCAAAGTATCGTTTAGGGTGCAGTCGAAGAAATAATTAAAAGAAAAGCTCTTCTTTAATTTCTGTGTTCAGGCTTGATTTCTGCTGAACTCCCGAACTCTCGATATGATATCTTTTAGGGGTATAATGAAGCTCAGGCAACGTCCAGATAAGTCTCCCGTAGGAGTGAAACTCAAATTTTCCGACGAGCATTCCTTTCTTTTTCATATGGGAGCTCCCCCCCGGGTTTCCAAATGTCTAACGGGAACTGAATTAAGGAGTGATGGAGTGAAATCGCCTCACCACTACAACTTGGAAAATAATGAATATTTTCCAAGTTAAAAAGGAAAAACAGGAAGAGCGGGAACATAGAGAAAGATCCGTCGGATCAAATTGATGCTTTAACGAAAGCCCTTACTACAAACAGGTCAAAAGAGAGCATTACTAAGTTATAGGCTCAAATCGGAGCTTAATAAGATCATCGAGTACAGACCCAAAGGAACTATCATTAGAAGTAGAACAAAGTGGCATGAGCGATATGAAAAAAGTACTAAATATTTTTTGAATCCAGAAATACGCCAAAGCGCCAAAACATATATTTCGTAACTTAAAACCTAGGATGTCCTTGAAATAACGAATGCAGGTCAAATTTTAGATTACTATATTGATTTAGGACAGCCTAAAAGCTTAGCTCCTTGGCCGGGTTGGCCCAATTAAGCTAAGCAGGAAAAGGTAGGATTTTGATTTGAGTTTTGCAACTTTGCGGTGAGGTTTTCTGTTTATTGTTTGGCTTTCTGTTTTGAGTTTTGTAATCACCATATACACAAGACAAAGCGGCAAACAACATTGATATAGAAGAAAAAAGATATAATTCGGTTGCATTTTAATCCTGGGCTAGCGTTAACCGGCTTTGGAACAATCCTGCCCTGTTTTCAACAAGTTAACCTGACTTGAGCCCACGATCTAATCAAAATCAGCACTTTGTCAGCGGTCAATTTCAAAAAGACAAGTGACCACGATGATTTGTAGACCTGAGCCCGCGATATGGTTACGTAATACTGGTCAACAGATACCTTGTTTTGACAGGTGTCAATTGATCATAACATGGATGTCCAATACCAAAGAAGTACACGGTAAACCAAGGCTGCATGTCTATGTCAACCTATTATTTGGGGTATGGCCGCTATGTTGCGCGACTCCGTCGTCGTCATCATCGTCGTCGTCGTCGTCGTGGCCGTCGCCGTCGCCGTCGTGCTTAAGCGCCTACGGGCAATGCCGATAGCCATGATAACCATGAGAAAATCTACTCATGGGTTTCCTTTTCTTTCCTATGTGAGTATGGGGCTCCGCTTGGCGGTCCTTCTGGCGACCGGAGCTCCGCTATCAAAAGCTGTTTTTATAAAAACCTTTGCACAGCTGTACCTCGCGAAAGCCTCAACGATAAATTGTTTTTTTGAAAACCCAAACGTTCCTAAATTAAACGAAGTCGAATTGGAAGAATAGGAAAGGCCACTGACGAAGGAAAATGTTTGGGAACCCTAAAATTCAGCTACAAAGGCAAATGCGGTCCAGGAAGTGATGGATTCACAGTGGAATATTATCTACATTTCTGGTCCATATTAGGTGAGGAAATAGTTCAAAGCTTCAATCAAGCTTTGACACTTGGTCATCTCAATGTAACCCAGAGACAAGGAGTAATCAAAGTCGTACCCAAGAAACGAGAAAAAATAGGCTTTACTTGGAAAACTGGAGACCAATATTACTTCTTAATATCGACTACAAAATAGCAACGAAGACTATATAGCAGACAGAATATCCAAAGTTGTTCCCAAACTAATACACGAAGACCAAACAGGGTATGTTAGAGACCGATACATTGGCCAAAATATGAGGCTAGTTAAAGACGTAGTGAAAATAACACCTTTAAATAATAACATTTCCGATATGACAATTTTCATCGATTCCAAAAAGAGCTTTTGATTCTGTAGATTGGAGCTTCCTTGCTAAAGTTCTAGAAGCCTTCAACTTCGGTCCTCAAATCCGAAAGTGGATTAAGACGTTCTATACAGATTTCAGCAGCTGTGTTATTGACAATGGACACGCTTCGGAGTTTTTTAATCTGCAAAGAGGAGTCCAGACAAGGTTGTCCTCTATCCGGTATTTTATTTGTTCTATGCGCCAAAATTGTATCACGGACAATCAGAAATAATTCCCCCCGCAGGTGTTTGGCCCAGAGGCCAACACCCGAGGAGGCATTAACACGTTCTAAAAACAAACGGGAAATTCTAAAACGTAATTTCTGGAACAAATAAAGTAAAACGGCCTATTTTTTTCCTTTATGGCTATTAAAGTTTTGGCACAATTTCATATAAACTGCTTAAATTTTTCCACGGGTAACGAAAATGTGATCTGGTAAGGAATACGTAAATAACCAACTGAAATCCTTACCAGGACAGGAGCTTAAAAGACAGCTATGGTAAAAATGTCAAGAGAGGTCAACATTTATGCCAAGATCTAGTTGCAAGAATCAGCTTTAAAAAGGCGTTTTGTGCAAGGAGGGCAACAAATATGGTAAAAAGTAAGCCTAAACGTCCATTTTTGGTCAAAAGCATGTATGAGGCCGCTTTCTCTTGGCATGAAACAACGCGAATTTCGTTAATTTTGCCAATTTTAAAAACGATTGGCAAATTTATCAGTAATTCAGGTAACCTGTGACATTTTTTTGTTGTTTTACGAAACATATGGCAAGGTACATAGAACGTCTTAATCCACTTTCGGATTTGAGGACCGAAGTTGAAGGCTTCTAGAACTTTAGCAAGGAAGCTCCAATCTACAGAATCAAAAGCTCTTTTTGGAATCGATGAAAATTGTCATATCGGAAATGTTATTATTTAAAGGTGTTATTTTCACTACGTCTTTAACTAGCCTCATATTTTGGCCAATGTATCGGTCTCTAACATACCCTGTTTGGTCTTCGTGTATTAGTTTGGGAACAACTTTGGATATTCTGTCTGCTATATAGTCTTCGTTGCTATTTTGTAGTCGATATTAAGAAGTAATATTGGTCTCCAGTTTTCCAAGTAAAGCCTATTTTTTCTCGTTTCTTGGGTACGACTTTGATTACTCCTTGTCTCTGGGTTACATTGAGATGACCAAGTGTCAAAGCTTGATTGAAGCTTTGAACTATTTCCTCACCTAATATGGACCAGAAATGTAGATAATATTCCACTGTGAATCCATCACTTCCTGGACCGCATTTGCCTTTGTAGCTGAATTTTAGGGTTCCCAAACATTTTCCTTCGTCAGTGGCCTTTCCTATTCTTCCAATTCGACTTCGTTTAATTTAGGAACGTTTGGGTTTTCAAAAAAACAATTTATCGTTGAGGCTTTCGCGAGGTACAGCTGTGCAAAGGTTTTTATAAAAACAGCTTTTGATAGCGGAGCTCCGGTCGCCAGAAGGACCGCCAAGCGGAGCCCCATACTCACATAGGAAAGAAAAGGAAACCCATGAGTAGATTTTCTCATGGTTATCATGGCTATCGGCATTGCCCGTAGGCGCTTAAGCACGACGGCGACGGCGACGGCCACGACGACGACGACGACGATGATGACGACGACGGAGTCGCGCAACATAGCGGCCATACCCCAAATAATAGGTTGACATAGACATGCAGCCTTGGTTTACCGTGTACTTCTTTGGTATTGGACATCCATGTTATGATCAATTGACACCTGTCAAAACAAGGTATCTGTTGACCAGTATTACGTAACCATATCGCGGGCTCAGGTCTACAAATCATCGTGGTCACTTGTCTTTTTGAAATTGACCGCTGACAAAGTGCTGATTTTGATTAGATCGTGGGCTCAAGTCAGGTTAACTTGTTGAAAACAGGGCAGGATTGTTCCAAAGCCGGTTAACGCTAGCCCAGGATTAAAATGCAACCGAATTATATCTTTTTTCTTCTATATCAATGTTGTTTGCCGCTTTGTCTTGTGTATATGGTGATTACAAAACTCAAAACAGAAAGCCAAACAATAAACAGAAAACCTCACCGCAAAGTTGCAAAACTCAAATCAAAATCCTACCTTTTCCTGCTTAGCTTAATTGGGCCAACCCGGCCAAGGAGCTAAGCTTTTAGGCTGTCCTAAATCAATATAGTAATCTAAAATTTGACCTGCATTCGTTATTTCAAGGACATCCTAGGTTTTAAGTTACGAAATATATGTTTTGGCGCTTTGGCGTATTTCTGGATTCAAAAAATATTTAGTACTTTTTTCATATCGCTCATGCCACTTTGTTCTACTTCTAATGATAGTTCCTTTGGGTCTGTACTCGATGATCTTATTAAGCTCCGATTTGAGCCTATAACTTAGTAATGCTCTCTTTTGACCTGTTTGTAGTAAGGGCTTTCGTTAAAGCATCAATTTGATCCGACGGATCTTTCTCTATGTTCCCGCTCTTCCTGTTTTTCCTTTTTAACTTGGAAAATATTCATTATTTTCCAAGTTGTAGTGGTGAGGCGATTTCACTCCATCACTCCTTAATTCAGTTCCCGTTAGACATTTGGAAACCCGGGGGGAGCTCCCATATGAAAAAGAAAGGAATGCTCGTCGGAAAATTTGAGTTTCACTCCTACGGGAGACTTATCTGGACGTTGCCTGAGCTTCATTATACCCCTAAAAGATATCATATCGAGAGTTCGGGAGTTCAGCAGAAATCAAGCCTGAACACAGAAATTAAAGAAGAGCTTTTCTTTTAATTATTTCTTCGACTGCACCCTAAACGATACTTTGACGGCTAAAAATGGTGATGTTTCGTCGTCAACACCCTAAGTGAGACAAGAATCCTTAATTTGTACCAGAGACGACGACCTCCAGTATTTCTCAACCTTTGCATAGAGTTTTGCATAGAGTTTCCTCCCCCCCCCCCCCCCCCACGGGCTTTGAATATCTGTCGTTTAAGGCCGTTTCACTGGCAATTGCACCTTGTCAAGTTAGTTAGTCTTTGACTTCTGCCCTAAGTACTCAATATCTTATCGCATGCAGAAATACTCTGCATTAAATAAATTCTCGCACGAACGTTTCTATAAATAGATGCTACCTGTAATTATAGAAGTTTCTTTTAAGAGAATTGCTTCTTTCCCTAAAGTGCCCTCTCATGCAGGTTTAACGATAGTCGATTGCCCAAAAAGAAAAAGAAGACACTGAAAGTCACAAGATTGACGAGCTGTATAAATTTTCGAATGGTTTAAGCCATGATTAAATGTTTTGAAAGATCGACAGTCAAGAGAATTGAGGAGAATTCGAACGACGTGATCCGCTGTTTAATTATACGATTATGTAAATAAATCCACATAAATACGGCCATGGCGAAATGAGGAACAACGGTTGATAAATAGAAGAAACGACATTACTCAAGGATGGCAGTTCTGCAGTCCTTAATATCGCCCTGGAAAAGGAAGGGAAGAAAAGAAAAGAAAAAGTTATTACAACACGGGGTATTCGCATTTTGTCACTCATCCAATTATCAACCTCACCGCACAGGGCTTAACTTTGTTAAGCGACGAAACATGTTGCTGTCCTTGTGGTATAGTGACTCTACACTGAACGCATTTTTTAAATTGCAAAGATGTGAAAACGTGTCAAAAAGGGAAAAAAATCTCTGATACTGCATGGCTGGGAACAAAAAGTTAGAGGATAATTAAAATGAGAACTATTACTTGCTTTGGTTATCAAATAAGCAGCACTTTCCCTCAGTATAAATTGCCTCGGTCTCTCGGACGAAGATAACTTGGTCTTACGGACCGATGAATGTTTTCAACAGTGCTACATCTCCTTATGTACTCTCTTACCGTTGCGGTTTGCACTATTTCTTAACAACGTCAGTGGGCTTTAACTTTAACTTAACCTTCGGATTATGATTCGGATTCGGATCAGGTTTCCAACTATTGATGTAACTTAAGATATGTCTTTTTATCTTAAGAGGAGTAAAGATTGATTGGTTAGTTGCTTGGTTGGTTGGTTGGTTGGTTGATTAATTGATTGATTGATTGATTGATTGATTGATTGATTGATTGATTGATTGATTGATTAAAACCTCAAGTCGGTGGCATCAAAATTGTCACTGTTTAGAAACGATCCATTTTCCAAGTTGAGTGACTCAGAGCCACTTTGATTGAGTACTGCACGCAGAAACCTCTCATTTCCATTTTTAACATGTCCCAGTAAAGACCTATGTTGGTAAGATAGTTGTATTTGTTTTTATACGCAGGTATCGCATTACCAAGTTGTTCAATAAAGACAAGATCATCTAGGAAAGAATTATTAAACTTTCAAAATCCGGGTCCTCTTTGAGCGTAACCTTGGACTGAAGTCATAGGGTTATAGCAGAATGGTATAATGTGGAACTTTTAATTTCGGTATTAGTCACGATGCATGACAATTCTTTATAAATCAACCAGTAATCCAATCTACATTGTAGTGTAAAGGCCTTGTCGCGCCATTTGAATTGTGATTCGTTAGGGCGCTGATCTCCAGACATCTTTGAGTTTTAGTAAGTCGCACAATTTGTTAATCTCACTAATTACATTGTTTTTCAATTTCCACTGCAGCTCCGTCAAGTTTGTCACATTGCGTTAGAGCGCGATTGAAATCCCCGCCGATTATAATGTTAATCTCTGAACGTTTCCTGAGAACGTTTAGAATGCTCGAGAAAAAAGATTTTTTGATCGGAGTTATTGTTGGGGCTGCAGTTGTTGCACAATTGGAAGGTGGTATCAGAAATAATTGCTTGAAGGAATAAATATCTGTCGACTTGAGGAGCAAATTTGGGATTGGAAAAAATCATTACACCTTTCGAATGACTTGAACCATGGCAGAAATAAATTTTGCCACCCCATTCAGATTTCCGTATGTTTTCTATGTTTTCGGTTGAGTAAGTTTCTTGCAGGATTGTTACATCGAAGTTATTGTTGTGCAGCCATCTTAAAACCTGTCTTCGTTTAAGTGTTTGACTTATCCCTCTAAAATTCAAAGAACAAAAAGAGACTGTAAACGGAGGAGTCATATCTTTAATTCGTCATTGAATTAGATGTAAAGCGACTGCTTTTTTGGTAAAATATATAGGTATGTCGCATTTTAGAGTTGCTACCTTGGAAGTCTTCCTTGCAAATCGATTTTGTTTTGCTCCTGCTGGAAGAGTATGCATGCTAGAAAAACAATACTCATTATAGACCATTATACTACAAAAAAAACAAACCCCTCTAGTACTATATATTAAACAACGCACAAACGCGCTTGTGCTAGGGTTTGCAGCTTTGTCTTTGTTCGCACCAACAAACAGCGAATTTGAATTTTCATGTAGCAATACTAAAAGATCTCGCAACAAGGTAATGCAAGAAAAGAAAAACACACGAATACCAAACATTCTGTTAGATAACAGGATCAGCATAAAGAAAGTACACATAAAACTACTCATATAGGCATCTCCTGCCCCGTTACTCTGCTGCAGAACCTAAACAATTATGCTACCAACTTACGTTTCTCCAAGGATAATCAAGAAGTCAGACAATAACACGTTTGTAGAAAAACAAAATAAACCAAAAAAAAAAAAAAAAAAAACCATCAGAGCTACTTAATATCCTCAATCGAAAAACATCTGCCTTGGACGTCCGCTGAGGAAGGTTTTTATAAAAATCTTTCCATCCAGTGACCAAGTACTTAGGATTGTCCCTTCCTTACCTTTCTCAGTGGCGAGTTTCATCATTTCGTTTCGGTATCCCGTTAAATTCTCGTTGCCAAAAATTCACTGTCCGGCTGGACCGGTTGCCGAGTAGCTGGGGAAGACGGCAGACAGAGTTACATTCCTGAGTTGTACTCTTAACTTGCTTTATATAACATTGCCTTGCCTTAATTTGTGATTTGCAAACTTGGCAATAATCGGTTTTGCTCCTTTCTTTCTATGTAAACGACGAGAGATCTCGATATTATCTTGTCCAATCTGGGCACTGACTCCTGCCTCGACCTTACAGATGACTTCGTCTGTTGAAATCATAGGGCTATGTCCTCTGGAATGCCGTGAATTTCAATAGAGTTTTTACGGGAGTATTGTTCAGGCTGGTCCAGGCTCTCTTGAAGTTCTTGGATGTCGCTTCTTTGTTGTTTAGCAGCTGTTTCTCCCTTTTTTTTAGGTCCAGTTCCAGCGAGGCTACATATTGATTTTGTTTTGTGAAATCTCTCTTGAACTTTTCGACCTCGCTGTTGTTCTTAACTTTGCGATAATGTACCGAAGGTCTGCTACATATCCAGTCAGTTTGTCCAGTATTTTCTTTCACCAACGTCGCGATAGTGCCTTGCATGACACTAATCGCGCCTTGAATACTTTTAAGGATATTGTGTATATCTTTAAGGTTGGGCTCAGTTGGTGGCGTTTCTGATTCCTCTTGAATGCATTCAATAGTTTCTTAGTATAACGAGGAATCCGCCAAGTTTGATTCACCACGCGCTGATTTGTTATCGGGCGACACACCGCTACCGCTAACCGCGCCTCGTTTCATACTTTCTGGCCATTAGAAGGCATCCTTTAAAGTAAAACCGGAGAAGATTCGGAGAAAAAATGGAGTCCGCTGAGTTACTTCCCTAACTTTCCTTTCTGGGCAGGTGATGCTGCGGAGCTCGGTTACTCACGTCCAATCATCACCGCCTCTGAGTCTCGTCTAGTGAACAGCGAACTACCATAATTGGAAGGAACACAAATATTGAACAGTCCGAATAAAAAAGTAGCGATTTGTTGCTGCGTCAGGAAATCAATTTGAAGTTATAGTCGGCGGGTAGAAGGCCGAACTAGGGTGACCACTGCCGTGATACTAATTTCTCGGAAAATCGCGCGGAAAATAAGTGTATGTAAAAAGAAGATAAGTATCGACAAAACGCCGACAGGTTTCTCACCGAGGCGTTTAATTCCTTTGACGACAATTACAGATTGGGCCCACAGATATCTTTGCTGTTCGAATTTAAAGTTACTGAAGTGTTTGCCATGTAATATTTGCGCTTGTATGTGAAGCCGTTTGGATTCGGAAGATCATGAAATGCACTGCTGTCTGATTGACGGAATTCTGTTGCAAAAAAGCGCTTTGGTTTGGCCTTCCGAAGGTCGCGTAGCAGTGAAAACAGTGGTGAGATGAAATTATTGCAGATGCATGAGTGCATGTAGCTAAAGTTTCTTTTCTTTCAAAACAAACAACAACAGATCCAGGGATCGATCGCACAGACGGAAGTGAGATAACAAGAGGTATTATGACTATTTAGCCAATGCTATGATAAGAAGAATATATTAATTCTGCAAAATTAAGAAGGCGCACCATTACGATCTCATATTTTATGGTAAAAACCACTTTTTTATCGTTTTGCACTTCCTCTTGGTACCCATGATGTCTTCTAAAATTCATCATTATTTGCTTTGAAACGGAACGTCGGTGAGATGCGTCTTGAATTGGAACATGAAAAACATTGGAATGATTGCAGTCAGAAAAGTTTGGTGGTAACCATGTTTCAGCAGGCACATTTATTTAAACTTTGAGATTTTAATTTTGAACTTTTGCTATGGAATATTTTTAAAGATGGTGACCATGACTTTACCAATTGAAGGCCAAGAAACGCGAGCGTACAATTGACACGTTAATAACATGATTACAATTTTCATTTTCGAATGCACCTAACATTCATACAGGTATTTTGCTCGTATATTTGCTTTTTAAACGCCCTTGGAGTTTAAGGCCGCATACATTTTTGTAAGCCCACAAGAACGGTGTTAATGTACGCTTTATTTGTCGCTACCATTCTCGCCGGCACCGTATGCCTTATCTCTTATTCAAATTGCTTTACAGAGAATGTTGAGGCTAGAATCAAGCACACACTCAAAAATATTTCTGCAGTATCTGTTGCTGACATCGAAAAAATCGTCACAGCAAAACATATTTGCTGGTGTGAAAATCGGCTTGAAATAGCATTTGAGGTAAGTAAGAAAGTAAGTAAGTAAGTAAGTAAGTAAGTAAGTAAGTAAGTAAGTAAGTAAGTAAGTAAGTAAGTAACTAAGTAACTAAGTAACTAAGTAACTAAGAAAGTAAGTAAGTAAGTAAGTAAGTAAGTAAGTAAGTAAGTAAGTAAGTAAGAGAGTGAGTGAGTAAGTGAGTGAGTAAGTGAGTGAGTAAGTGAGTATAAGTAAGTGAGTAAGTGAGCAAGTGAGCAAGTGAGCAAGTGAACAAGTGAGTAAGTGAGTCAGTGAGTAAGAGAGTAAGTGAGTAAGTAAGTAAGTAAGTAAGTAAGTAAGTAAGAGAGTGAGTGAGTAAGTGAGTGAGTAAGTGAGTGAGTAAGTGAGTATAAGTAAGAGAGTAAGTAAGTAAGTAAGTAAGTAAGTAAGTAAGTAAGTAAGTAAGTAAGTAAGTAAGTAAGTAAGTAAGAGAGTGAGTGAGTAAGTGAGTGAGTAAGTGAGTGAGTAAGTGAGTATAAGTAAGAGAGTAAGTGAGTAAGTAAGTA
>JAHPZR010024346.1:17500-21092 GCA_019787425.1 Platygyra sinensis | reverse complement strand
ACCTCACCGCACAGGGCTTAACTTTGTTAAGGGACGAAACATGTTGTTGTCCTTGTGGTATAGTGACTCTACACTGAACGCACTTTTTAAATTGCAAAGATGTGAAAACGTGTCAAAAAGGGAAAAAAATCTCTGATACTGCATGGCTGGGAACAAAAAGTTAGAGGATAATTAAAATGAGAACTATTACTTGCTTTGGTTATCGGATAAGCAGCACTTTCCCTCAGTATAAATTGTCTCGGTCTCTCGGACGAAGATAACTTGGTCTTACGGACCGATGAATGTTTTCAACAGTGCTACATCTCCTTGTGTACTCTCTTACCGTTGCGGTTTGCACTATTTCTTAACAACGCCAGTGCGCTTTAACTTTAACTTAACCTTCGGATTATTATTCGGATTCGGATCAGGTTTCCAACTATTGATGTAACTTAAGATATGTCTTTTTATCTTAAGAGGAGTAAAGATTGATTGGTTAGTTGCTTGGTTGGTTGGTTGGTTGATTGATTGATTGATTGATTGATTGATTGATTAAAACCTCAAGTCGGTGGCATCAAAACTGTCACTGTTTAGAAACGATCCATTTTCCAAGTTGAGTGACTCAGAGCCACTTTGATTGAGTACTGATCGCAGAAACCTCTCATTTCCATTTTTAACATGTCCCAGTAAAGACCTATGTTGGTAAGATAGTTGTATTTGTTTTTATACGCAGGTATCGCATTATCAAGTTGTTCAATAAAGACAAGATCATCTAGGAAAGAATTATTAAACTTTCAAAATCCGGGTCCTCTTTGAGCGTAACCTTGGACTGAAGTCATAGGGTTATAGCAGAATGGTATAATGTGGAACTTTTAATTTCGGTATTAGTCACGATGCATGACAATTCTTTATAAACCAACCAGTAATCCAATCTACATTGTAGTTTAAAGGCCTTGTCGCGCCATGTGAATTGTGATTTGTTAGGGCGCTAATCTCCAGACATCTTTAAGTTTTAATAAGTCGCACAATTTGTTAATCTCACTAATTACATTGTTTTTCAATTTCCACTGCAGCTCCGTCAAGTTTGTCACATTGCGTTAGAGCGCGATTGAAATCCCCGCCGATTATAATGTTAATCTCTGAACGTTTCCTGAGAACGTTTAGAATACTCGAGAAAAAGAGTTTTTGATCGGAGTTATTGTTGGGGCTGTAGTTGTTGCACAATTGGAAGGTGGTATCAGAAATAATTGCTTGAAGGAGTAAATATCTGTCGACTTGAGGAGCAAGTTTGGGATTGAAAAAAATCATTACACCTTTCGAATGACTTGAACCATGGCAGAGATAAATTTTGCCACCCCATTCAGATTTCCATATGTTTTCTATGTTTTCGGTTGAGTAAGTTTCTTGCAAGATTGTTACATCGAAGTTATTGTTGTGCAGCCATCTTAAAACCTGTCTTCGTTTAAGTGTTTGACTTATCCCTCTGACATTCAAAGAACAAAAAGAGACTGTAAACGGAGTAGTCATATCTTTAGTTCGTCACTGAATTAGATGTAAAGCGACTGCTTTTTTGGTAAAATATATAGGTATGTCGCATTTTAGAGTTGCTATCTTGGAAGTCTTCCTTGCAAATCGATTTTGTTTTGCTCCTGCTGGAAGAGTATGCATGCTAGAAAAACAATACTCATTATAGACCATTATACTATAAAAAAAACAAACCCCTCTAGTACTATATATTAAACAACGACAAACGCGCTTGTGCTAGGGTTTGCAGCTTTGTCTTTGTTCACACCAACAAACAGCGAATTTGAATTTTCATGTAGCAATACTAAAAGATCTCGCAACAAGGTAATGCAAGAAAAGAAAAACACACGAATACCAAACATTCTGTTAGATAACAGGATCAGCATAAAGAAAGTACACATAAAACTACTCATATAGGCATCTCCTGCCCCGTTACTCTGCTGCAGAACCTAAACAATTATGCTACCAACTTACGTTTCTCCAAGGATAATCAAGAAGTCAGACAATAACACGTTTGTAGAAAAACAAAATAACCCAAAAAAAAAAACCATCAGAGCTACTTAATATCCTCAATCGAAAACATCTGCCTTGGACGTCCGCTGAGGAAGGTTTTTATAAAGATCTTTCCATCCAGTGACCAAGTACTTAGGATTGTCCCTTCCTTACCTTTCTCAGTGGCGAGTTTCATCATTTCGTTTCGGTATCTCGTTAAATTCTCGTTGCCAAAAATTCACTGTCCGGCTGGACCGGTTGCCGAGTAGCTGGGGAAGACGGCAGACATAGTTACATTCCTGAGTTGTACTCTTAACTTGCTTTATATAACATTGCCTTGTCTTAATTTGTGATTTGCAAACTTGGCAATAATCGGTTTTGCTCCTTTCTTTCTATGTAAACAACGAGAGATCTCGATATTATCTTGTCCAATCTGGGCACTGACTCCTGCCTCGACCTTACAGATGACTTCGTCTGTTGAAATCATAGGGCTATGTCCTCTGGAATGCCGTGAATTTCAATAGAGTTTTTACGGGAGTATTGTTCAGGCTGGTCCAGGCTCTCTTGGATGTCGCTTCTTTGTTGTTTAGCAGCTGTTTCTCCCTTTTTAAGGTCCAGTTCCAGCGAGGCTACATATTGATTTTGTTTTGTGAAATCTCTCTTGAACTTTTCGACCTCGCTGTTGTTCTTAACTTTGCGATAATGTGCCGAAGGTCTGCTACATCTCCAGTCAGTTTGTCCAGTATTTTCTTTCACCAACGTCGCGATAGTGCCTTGCATGCAACTAATCGCGCCTTGAATACTTTTAAGGATATTGTGTATATCTTTAAGGTTGGGCTCAGTTGGTGGCGTTTCTGATTCCTCTTGAATGCATTCAATAGTTTCTTAGTATAACGAGGAATCCGCCAAGTTTGATTCACCACGCGCTGATTTGTTATCGGGCGACACACCGCTACCGCTAACCGCGCTTCGTTTCATACTTTCTTGCCATTAGAAGGCATCCTTTAAAGTAAAACCGGAGAAGATTCGGAGAAAAAAAGGAGTCCGCTGAGTTACTTCCCTAACTTTCCTTTCTGGGCAGGTGATGCTGCGGAGCTCGGTTACTCACGTCCAATCATCACCGCCTCTGAGTCTCGTCTAGTGAACAGCGAACTACCATAATTGGAAGGAACACAAATATTGAACAGTCCGAATAACAAAGTAAGTTAGCGATTTGTTGTTGCGTCAGGAAATCAATTTGAAGTTATAGTCGGCGGGTAGAAGGCCGAACTAGGGTGACCACTGCCATGATACTAATTTCTCGGAAAATCGCGCGGAAAATAAGTGTATGTAAAAAGAAGATAAGTTTCGACAAAACGCCGACAGGTTTCTCACCGAGGCGTTTAATTCCTTTGACGACAATTACAGATTGGGCCCACAGATATCTTTGCTGTTCGAATTTAAAGTTACTGAAGTGTTTGCCATGTAATATTTGCGCTTGTATGTGAAGCCGTTTGGATTCGGAAGATCATGAAATGCACTGCTGTCTGATTGACGGAATTCTGTTGCAAAAAGCGCTTTGGTTTGGCCTTCCGAAGGTCGCGTAGCAGTGAAAACAGTG
>JAHPZR010024346.1:0-12500 GCA_019787425.1 Platygyra sinensis | reverse complement strand
TAAGTGAGTTAAGTGAAGTGAGTAAGTGAGTAAGTAGGCAAGTGGAGCAAGTGAGTAAGTGAGTAAGTGAGTAAGTGAGTAAGTGAGTAAGTGAAGTAAGTGAGTAAGTGAGTAAGTGCAGTAAGTGAGTAGTTGAGTAAGTGAGTAAGTGAGTAAGTGAGTAAGTGAGTAAGTGAAGTAAAGTGAGTAGAGTGAGTAAGTGACGTAAGTGAGTAAGTGAGTAAGTGAGTAAGTGAGGTAAGTGAGTAATGAGTAAGATGAGTAAAGGAGTAAGTGAGTAGTGAGTAAGTGCGTAAAGTGAGCAAGTGAGCAAAGTGAGCAAGTGAGGCACAGTGAGCAAGTGAGCAAGTGAGCAAGTGAGCAAGTGAGCAAGTGAGCAAGTGAGTAAGTGAGTAAGTGAGTAAGTGAGCAAAGTGAGCAAGTGAGCAAGTTGAAGTAAGTGAGCCAAGTGAGCAAGTGAGTAAGTGAGTAAGATGAGTAAAGTGAGCAAAGTGAGTAAGTGCGTAAGTTGAGTGAGTGATCAAGGTGAGCAAGTGAGCAAGTGAGCAAGTGGGAGTCAGTGAGTGAAGTAAGTGATAAGTGAGCAAGTGAGGTAAGTGAGTAAGTGCGTAAGTGAAGCAAGTGCAGCAAGTGGAGTTGAGTGAAGTGAGTTAAAGTGATGTAAGTGAGTAAGTGAGTAAGTGAGTACAGTGAGGCAAGTGAGTAAGTGAGGCACGTGAGCAAGGTGAGAAAGTGAGTAAGTGAGTAAGTGAGCAAGTGAAGTACGTGGAGTAAGTGAGTAAGTGAGCATAGTGAGCAAGTGAGTAGTGAGTAAGTGAGCAAGTGAGTAAGTGAGTAAGTGGAGTAAGTAAGTAAAAACTTTATTAATGTGTCAATGGTATTTAGTTTTTCACAACTTATTGGGGACACTTAACAACTTAAAAAATTAAAATTAATTTGCCAAATATACAATTAAAATATGTAGTCATGTATAATAGCATGTATAATTGTATAATAAAACAGTAGGTATATAAAGGTAGCCGCTCTAACTCCAAAAATTTCCCAAAAAGAAAAGACAAACGCTTAAAGAAGTGCATTCTTGAGAAAGCAGCTTAACTTAATTTGACCTCACCCACTGCTAACTGGGGGGGGATTACAGTGAGTTTGTGAATTGTCACTTGACACAGATTCTTTATTTTATCTGACACCACAGATTTCTACGAAACTAAAGGAGCTGGCATTGATTCGGGATTGAAAACGCTGGGTTTTTTCTTAACACTCTAGTCAGAAGAGGTCGAGGATTTTTCTGTTTACGATGATACGATCAAGTCAATAAGAAGGAGGACATATCTCGCAAACAAGATGGAGGAAATGGATAACGTATGCTTCTGTTCGTTGATGATATAACTTGGGTGGGAGGTGTGCCAATTCGTTTCTCGGGCAAAAGAAGGGTAGAAAACATTGTCAATGGCCGTTTTTCATAAGAAGTAAAACTAAACCAAAACAGTTTATTTCTCTTGAAAACATGGAGCTAACCCACGGGTCCTACACCGCTACTTCGCTATAACAACACTGAAACAACACTATTCAGTTTTGAAAGTTGGTTTCCATCCACCTTTAAATAAGAGCAAGCAAAGAACATTATTCTACCAAAGGGGGTGTGGAGTCCGCACGTTGCAAAGTGAATGTCCTGTGTGGTCATTACACGTTTTGTTGTAGCTACTTCTCTTCGTAGAAGAGAAATAGCTACTATGTTATCGAGTGTGTAAGTCCGTGAGTAGTCCAATCTTCGGATTGTTTTGGGAACATTTATCGATTTATCTCGGATTATCGGTTTTATACGATCCCAAACTCGACGAAACGCTTTCCACGCCGACGATAGCGGAGGCCAATCTCGATGTTACCCGATCCATTTTCGTCCGCGCTCGTGAACGATCGACTACTTATCGAGTGAAACGTTCATTGACGTTGCTTCTCTCTCCATGTGGAGCAGTGTGCATGGAGTCATTGAACAGTTGGCGACTACAGGTGAGAGGATTTGTTTACAATGTTTTGCCATTTTGCACCAGTAACCAGGCACAGCTTTCAAGCAATGCGCACGGTGTTTTGTAGAAAAGACTTCTCTAAGTTGTTTGACGGTCTGCTCAGAATTTCCACCAGAAAAACCAACGCTGAACCGAGATGTTTGACTTCGCCATGATGGAGCGATTTGGGCAGCGAAACACCTCGAATTGGTCCACGTACATCATCTGGCGAACTCTTATACGAGCTTTAAAATAACAGCAATTCAGCAAGAACTCAGGCTCTTGTTTTAGCGTGAAGAATAAATTTGCACATGCATGCAATGAAGCATGTCTGCAAAATTTTGGAATATTTGTTTGCTTTTAACTGGGTTTCTTCGCCCTAGCTTGAATGAAAAATTATTGTTATTGAACTTTTCTGCTGATTTCTTTCATTTGGTCCCCTGTGTTTGGGAATTTTAGGTTTTAAAAGTGAACAGTACCTTCCACGCTGGATTTCACGGCGACCATCAGGCGGTTTGTTTATTTTTTTTTATTCGCTTTATTCAAATATATTTTGGAGTCTTTATTCAGCTACTACAAGGCAAACGAGAAAAGAAATAAATGGGCACTAATAACACAGTTAAGTTAAGATACGATTGATCCCTAAATAATTGGCTTGTTTTCGTCTTTTTGATTCACAACTTTCATCCCTCTTTGGCCGTATTAAATAATAGAATTCCTTCGTACAGGGAAGAAATAATTTGATTTCTTGTTTTTAGATTCATTTCTACACGAGTTCTTCGCTTTTATTTTCCGTTGTTTTCTCAAATATCGGCCGTAATAGTACAAGAAAGGAAATTCTGTTGTATTTGGTTTCGTTTAATGCCCTCCGAAGTCAATTAATTCATTTTTGCATATTGAATTTCTCGGCTTCCGTTGGACATTTTGTTGCGCGATAAAGCCTTGAAGTAACATCAATTCTTGTGTATCAGTATGTCTTCCTGTAAAGTCAATTTTGAGCAAATTTTGTACCATATCCTCACAAGATTCCAAGAGAATCACGTTGTTTGGTTAAGTTAGTTTTCATGAAGGATCAAGTTATTATGTTAAGTTAGTTTCCATAGAGGATCAAGTTGTTATGTTAGGTTAGTTTCCAGATGATCAAGTAGTTTTGTTAAGTTAGTTTTCATAAAAGATCAAGTTGTTTGGCTAAGTAATATTGTGGCAAATGTTCAATTATATTTCAAGTTAAAGGGATGCATATTGGCACATGTTGAAACTGAAGAGCTCTATCTAGGAAAAATACACTTCCATTTCCTGTTAGCAGATAGATCTATACCCATAGATTATTTTAAATTGTTATTACCAAAGGCAAGACCTATTGGACTACGTGTTTAAAATAAAATTGTTGGCTTTCATCTTGTGGTTTTGGATCATTGATGTCATACTCATTCGCTAGCTATATGGCGAAAACATGTTGTTCAACAACATTTCAGTGTTTTTTTTTATTCCTACTTTCATTACTGTGCTAGCAGAGGTGTCTTATCTTGTCTTTTGTATTTCCTGGTTTTTTCATGGTTGTCTTACCTGTTCCCTAATTAAGACAGCTATGAAAATACTACGAAACATGGAGAACTCTGCTGGTATACTTTCATTCGTTTTGCACTTCGGTATTTCTCCCCAGTATCCTCATGTCCTCTCAGAGGCCTATAATTTTTTAATTGGTCAACAGACCAAACAATAAATTGCTTTCCATTGCAGTTTCCTTTCTTTGTCTCTCTTTTTTTTTATTTCCTTCCTACAGAAGTAGCTACATGTAGTCCTCGACTACCTATTTTTTTTATAGCGTCGACGTTCTCACGGTCGCCATCGGGATCTATTCTGTGTAATGTTTTATTGTTCCCGCGAGTGGCTGTTTCCTCAGTGGTCCGCTGTTTTACCACGATCATGAAACACATCAACACGAAAAACGGTACAACAGTGGACCGCTGGGGGAACAGCAACTCGCCGGAGCAGTGAAAAATGGGAGGTTAAAAATGCGCCAACCACAGCCGACCTTCGCGATATAAATGGTGCCGTGTAATTAGTCGACTGACCTCATCGTCTGAAGAAGACTAGTAGAAACAGTCGAAACGTCGCGATTTACATCTCAATTAATTTATTTTCTCGCAGTTGTGATCTCTTCTCCAATGCCTCCCGAGTGTAAATTCGATTTTGGAGCGTCTTGGAAACATTTCCCCGCCCCCTCCTTCACCCAAACAATGTTGATTTTTCTAACCATGCGTGCAAGAAAGCAAACGGCTTCTTATTTTCTTCGTCACTTAAAACATTACTTAACATTACATTATTTAACAAGATGCATCAAAATTTGAAGGGGCGTTACATACATGCGGCTATTATATTGTCGGGTAATATTCAAATGAATGGTTCGTTTCCTGTTAAATTATATTGAAGCGATTCATGACATACCGATTCTATTTTTTATTCATTTGCAGTTCGTGTCCCATCCATTGGTATACAGACTGCTGAATGAAAGGTGGAACTATGGTTTGCCATCGCGGTACCTTCCTGGAAGAAAGCTTCGGTTGCTGCTATATATATTTACGATCGTAGACACTATTCTGACGCCAGTTTTATTTCCAGTCATCACATACGTTTTCTACAAGGATCAGACAGTCCTTCATCTGCGGAGGGGAGAAAGGAAGCCAAAAAGATCGTTGAGAGGTCTGTATCTGTTTTATAAAACTCGTAACGGAACCTGGATGGAAAAGAAAATATCTAAATCAGTTCCTCCAGTTTTGTTTATTTGCTGGGAGAAATGTTGTTTAAAATACCACAGGCAGTCGCAATAACTTTATCCTTCTCACTCTGAGAAAAAGAAGAGCCTATTTAACCTGCAGAACATCTCCAAAGCTGCATCAAGACGTCACGTCGCTAATGTTCGTAAATTAAACTACTTTGTTGTGTCTCTTGCAGCTATGTACCTGGGTTACTTAACAACCCCATTCGTCATATTTTTAAAGGACAAGATAAGTCAAGTGGTCTTCATAGCATTGCATTTTAGAATGTGCGTCTTACCATCCTCTGTTTCACCGAGGACAGAAGAGTTCCTTATCCTGGTATTTTACATCGGATTGATATTCTCAGAAATACAGCAGTATCTCACATCTAAATCCAGAGTTTATCTGCGGTACGATATAGCTAATGAAAACCAAAGGAAGCATCTGAAATTTATTTCGTCATTGATCTATCTTACACGTACGTTCTCTTATGAGACCGACAAGTACTTTCGGCAGCTTTAACGCTCCATGTCACTGTTGTTAACTTGAAAATATATATAAAAGAAATATGCAATAAAAAAAAAACGATATGTATAGACAGGTACAGGGAAAGAGAGAGAGAGAGATGGAGTGCAAGTTCGGCTGTTGTGACGACATCTGACGATGTTGTATTATTTCTCTTTGCAGAAACATGTGGAACTATGTTGATGTTCTAACACTTACACTGCACGCCCTCATATTTGTGCTCCGAATCACGTCGATCATTCACGGGGGAGACCCGTACCATAATCGATTACTGGAAGTGATAAACTATCTGTACGGCATCAACACTTTGTTCCTTGTCCTGAGATTCTCCAGTATTCTGGAGGTAAATAAAACAGTTGGGCCTCTCCAGCTGGCATTGTTCCGAATGTTCATTGACTTGGTAATCATTTTGGTTCAGTTTTTGTTTGTCATTGTGGCTTTCTCGGTGGCTATCACGATGGTTTACACAGCGGAGATGTCCTATCTGACCCCAACTAACGAAGTGGAAAGTAATGGGACTCGCTTTGTGAGGTTTGTGGCTACGGTTTGCTCTCATTAAATAGTTACATCTGTTTAATACAGTCAAACGTTTTTCCCTTTTCGCTGGAGCAATTTTATTTTAATTTTCAAAGCATCACGTAATTGATGCACCTTCTTACAAAAACAATACATTATGAGCTGGTTCAAATTCAAAATATAAAATTATCGTGTTTCATGTTTTTTATACTCACACTGGGTTTCACGTTTCTTACTGTTAGCTTTTGCGCAAAGGGAACGTCGGCCTGGTAAGTAATTCATTGAGGTACCATGAGTTACAGTATCTATACATTGGAAAATTGCGATGTTAAATTATAAAGTTCAGTTGTTTTTTTTATATTTTGAAGGCGAGCATGTTACAATAACTGTTATTTTTTCTAGTTTATTCAAAGCATCCACTCATCTTATATGGTCTGTGTTTGGCCTGACTAATCCCGAGACAATGGAGTCTCGTGACAACTTGTCAACTGCTGTCGTCAGCGTTCTGTACGTCTTGTTCTTAATTCTCTCAGTGATTATGTTGGTGAACATGCTCGTTGCTCTACTAACAAACACATACAACAAAGTCGAGGTAAGCAGCTATCTTCACCGCTTACTTTATCCTACCCCTGAGAGAGTTATGAACACTTTCTCTAAAGGCAATTCTTTGCTGATGTCAGTGCCTACATTTTGGGTCATTAGCATATGCCTTTTAACTGTATAAGAGGCATCATACTACATTCGAATTGATTCATGGCGATAAGCGCGATGAGGTTTGCCGAAAATGAGGTTGAACTCTTTTCTTTGTTTGCTTTTCTTTCTTTTCTTTGTTTGCCGAGATACTGAGTAGACGGACAAATCAGAAACTCTGTCAGTATGCATGCACTTTTAATGAGACATACTCTTGTCTTTTTTTTTGCATGACGGCAGTGAATGATTTCTAACAGGGTAATCATGTCAACTTCGCGCTTTTTGAGTTGCTTTCCGTCAGTGACGAAGCAAAAACATGACTTCCATTTTTTTTCCTCGGTAAGGCTTATCAGCCTCAACCTTTGGCTTCAGCTAATAACCCCTACCTCGACCTTGATTATTCTGGATAATAGAGAAACATCATCCAATAATTGTTCATAATTTTGGTTTTGTTCTCAGAAGGCCCAAAAACGGCGGAATGATTATGAGATGTTTTACAAGGAACAGCTCTTTCCTAAAATCACAGAACGATACCTGGATAAATACGGTGATTCGTTTCCAATGTCAAGTAAGTGAGTAGTTGAATATTTTCTTTGTGTAATACTAAATCAAAAATTCTTTACCGGGAAAAATCTCGGGGGGGGGGGGGAGGGGGGGAGGGGACTCCCATACGTCTGGAATGTTTATCGTCTCGCTTAGGGGTATAAATCAAGGATTCTTGTCTCAACTAGGGTGTTCATGACTTAACGTCACTAGTATTAGCGGTCAAAGTCTTTTTGGGTGCGCGTGAAGAAATAATGATAAAAAGAAGCGCTTTTTATAGTTTCCGTTTCTAGGCCTACTAACGCGAGAGCTTCTTTCCTGGACAGCGGCTGGTAAGCGAGGCAATTCCGGTTTGAGGGAAATGTTCATGACAATAGAAAAATGTACCCCATGACAATAAACCATGCCTCATGACAATAAAATATTCTTCAATAAAATAGGCCCATGTTGCAATAATGAGCATATTCTGTTCTCATGGAGCACATTTAGTTGTCATGGACTACGGGTTTCTTGTTAATTGGAGACTTATTATGTTGGTATGGGACAAAATTCCGAAACATTCCCTGTAACAACAAAATATGCCCCATATAACTACGAAATTAGCAAAATGTCCAAATCGTTTCCATTCGTAGTTGATGCAAAAGTTGACATTCTTCATAAAGATATGAACAAAATAATGGAGAAACTAGACATTATTCTCAGCAGACATCACGGAAATCAGGTAAGAACAAAATACTCCTTTCCAGTTCTTCCAACGGTTTTTACCGCGCTACCTTCGAAATCAGTAGTACCAAGAGCCATAATTATGGCTCTTGGTAGTACCTTTCATGATCTTTCGAACGAAGTGAAGTGTACAACACGGCTTCTCTCTGGAAGGGTTGTAAAAATGAAATTTGTTATTTTGCCAAAGTTCACCGGAATTCGGCGGATTCTTCCGGCCGACTACAGCTCCAAATTGATGTTCACTTTTCAAAGCTATCTTCGTTTTTCCCGACATTTTCGCCTAAATTGAGTATGATTTAAGCCGTTCCTGCAGACCAGAATTCCATATAATTTACCGCTGTTTGATTGATGTAAGCCTATTGCAAAGAGTTTATTTATTTTGTAGGTCTCGTGCTTGTAGCTGTGAAAATACTGGTAATGTTTGTTATCATAAGAAATCAGTTCGTGTTCTTCACTGGCGAGGAAGTTGTTTTATAAGTCGTTTTTACATCAGGAAAATGATATTATATTTAAACCGTGAAAAACTTCATTTTTGACAAAATTGACAAGTTTCCATAAAGTAAAAAGATATTATGTTGAACGTTTTCGTTAGGCTACGAGGATAGAGCTTCAGAGCCAATTAACTTTACAACGCCTTAGAAAACTTAATATTTAATGTGTTTCCTTGTTGTTTGTTTTATTCGCTTGCGTTTGAAGATCCTGGCACAAGTGCAGACTGATTCAAGAATTCCCGCTGAAGAGAAGGTATGCTACCATTCGACAGTTTGAGCAGTTTGAGAATGGCACAGTTTGAGAGAGGCATCTAGGGACAAGAACAATGATAATGTTGATGATGATGACGACGACGACGACGATGGCGAAAGCAATGAAGATGACCATGATCATGAATTTTGCGTTTCGTTGTTATTTGTTTTTGCCTGTTGGTTTTTTATTTGTATTTCTCCTTATTCAATTTTTTGTGTTTTCTTCAATTCTATATATATATATATATATATATATATATATACTGGATATGTTGTCCGATTTGCCCTCGAGAGTGCTCGACAGTATTGGAGCTTCGTCTAGAAGAAAAGTGGACTGGACTAGCTTTCGTTCATTTATTCGATCTACAGAACTGTTTCGTGGGAGTGTTTCCCACTCGTCAGGATCTAAATGACAACAAGTAATTAACGTTGTCATTTAGATCCTGACGAGTGGGAAACACTCCCACGAAACAGTTCTGTAGATCGAATAAATGAACGAAAGCTAGTCCAGTCCACTTTTCTTCTATATATATATATATATATATATATATATATATATATATATATATATATATATATATATATATATATATATATATATATATACCATTTTATCTTCAATTTCTGAGATCAGCCACCCAGTTAGATAGATTAGCTTCTATAGTGCTATGGGTGTATGTGGTTTAAGCGAAGCAGTAAAAAGCGAAAAATGCAAGGAACACGTATAACCTAGGAGAGTGAATCAAAGTAGTCAAAGCTTGTATAGAGAGCTTGTTATTAGTTTGGGTCTTGATCCAATATTAACTGTTAAAATATAGATGGCACCCTGCGCGCGCTCTGATTGGTCAAAAACCTATGTTTTATCAGAGTATAAAACATAGAAAAAGCGTGTTTTATCGTTTTGCGCGCGTAAAATCTATATTTTAAAGCAAATGAAGAAGCCTAAGTCGTGTATTACACTGTGATAAAACACTCCGCTCATTTGAGAACACTCAAGAAATGTAGAAAACACTCGCCTGCGGCTCGTGTTTTCTACATTTCCCTCGTGTTCTAAAATGACCATCGTGTTTTATCATAGTGTAATACACGGCTTAGGCTTCTTTATTTGTTAATTAATAGACAATTATTGGATGAGTTTTTTGTGATATTCAGAATAATCAAGGTCGAGGTAAGGGTTATCAGCCGAAGCCGAAGGCTGATGCTGTTAACCCTTTTAGGCCTTGATTATTCTGGATACCACAAAAACCGAATCTAATAATTGTTTTATTATACATTGAACGAAAAATGATGGGAGCCATGTCTTTGCTTCTTCGCTGACAGGAAGCAACACAAGGGTCGCGAACTTGACATGATTACTCGTGACCTCGAGTGTCCTTAACATGATAATTGTATAATCTGCAGTTATGACGTCACAGGCGCTGATTTCGAAAATTAACTGTACGCTTTCGGCCAATCAGAAAAGAGTTTGATAGTTCGATGTATAATAATATTAATCATATGGAACTGCTTAGTTATGTTTTAGCTCAATTCGGAGGTTTTAGGGATGCAGCCTTATTAAGATTTAGATCTTTGATTGTGATTTGTCTTTTTGAAACAAGATACTTACGGTTTAAACAAAAACATGGAATTTGTTGAAGTATTTTTCCTAGCTGATGCATACCAATCATAAATACAGAACTGCAAATGTTTTTCGTATTTGTGCGTATGTCTTGTGTGTGTTTGTATATTCCCATTCATTAATTTATAAATAAAGATAAGAAAAAAGAACACCACTCTAGCAAATGCGTGGGAGGCGCGGTGGCCTCATGGTTAGTGCGCTCGTCTCCGGATCGAGCGGTCCGGGTTCGAGCCCTGGCCGGGGACATTGTGTTGTGTTCTTGGGCAAGACACTTTACTCTCAGAGTGCCTCTCTCCACCCAAATGGGTGGAGAGTATAAGTTAGTAGTATGGTATAAGTGGGTACCGGCGAATTTAATGCTGGGGGGTAACCCTGCGATGGACTAGCATCCCATTCAGGGGGGAGTAGAAATACTCTCAGTCGCTTCATGCTAAAAAATACCGGGATAGGCTCCGGCCTAATGGGCCACTTGGCTCGTATGCAGACTTTTCTAGCAAATGCAGTGGCTTTGCAAAGAGAACAATTTTGTTTTTGAGTTATTTCTTTGTAAAAAAAATACCTCCTAGTCGGCGCGTCGGGTAAGTTATGGAGGGGTCAGTGGGTGAGTGAGTGGGTGAGTGAGTGAGAGATGTATGTTTTTCACACCAATCAGATTGGATCTAGTATAAACAGCCAATCAAATTTCTCGTTTTGTTTGTTAGTTTCAAATGGTAACTTGTGCAGCTCATGAGTTAGTAGTATGCAAATGACATCAGATATTTTTATTTTTAGTAACAAAGGGTAACTCAATACTTTAGTTTTACACAAAGAGTAAATTCAATTAGAGGTCCCGAATCGTCGCTTCTAGTTCGTAGGACATGTTTTAAAGGGGACGAGACCATTTAAATCATGTTTGAGACAGTTCTAACGTTTACAATAGTAAGTGTAGGTAGGAACGATTGTTTTGTTCTTGTTGGATGCAAATATAACGAGATGTTTTCATTTTTTAGTTACAAACGGTAATTTGACACTTTTGTTTTTCACAAGGGAGAAAATTCAGTTGGAGCTAACAAATCGTCAGCACCTGTTCCCACGAGATGCTTGCTATTTTTACTTGCAATGGTAACTTGACACTTTTGTTTTTCGTGTCGGAGAAAATCGTTCGCACGAGATCTTTGCTATTTTTAGTTATAAATGGTAACTTGACACTTCTGTTTGTGATATGGGAATAAATTAAATTGGAGCTTACAAATTATCGGCTATTGTTTCCAGTATATTAAACAAAAAGGAAGCTTTAATTTCTAAACTGTTTTTACCTCTCTGCAGTAGCAGTGCATAGTTTAATTTGATGACATTCATTTCAGTTTGATATTTTTAAAGGTAGAGGGTATGAGAACTGTTCAAACGTTCTTTGAAGAGGGAGTTAATGGGGGTACCTAGTTATCACTTAACTACTAATTCTTCGGCAAATTGTAAGTTAACTACTACTTCTAGTTAACTATTAACTCAGCTGTTAACTTTCTTTTTACAGCGAATAATATTGCATCATAACCTGAATTTTCTTTAGTTCAGCACACCAATCAGTTTTTGGGGGTCAGTCAGACTTATACTAAAGCCAAGGTATAAATTATATGAAGATGCAAACAGTTGACAGGCCAAACACGACTCCTATTGGTCAAGATAGGGAACCTTTGACCTCCAAGCTTTACTTTATTTAAATGCAGCTGTTTTTGCGGAAGTCTGTAGACTGTTTTGCTGGTGTATATGGCATTGTTCGACTTGGTTCATGATACAAATGGTTGACAGCCCAAACACCACTCCTATTGGTCAAGATAGGGAAACCATTGCCTTATTTAAATGTAGCTGTTTACGCGCAAGTCCGTAGACTGTTTCGCTGGTGTTTGTGGCACTGTTCGGCTTGATTTAGGCAAGACCATGGTAATGATCCTCCATGTACTTTACGTCTGAAGTTGCTCGCGCAACTCGTACACATATGAGAATGTAATTCAATCTGCTGCTTTAAAGAAACTTCTTGTGGTGTGCACCCTCGTGACGGATCGAGAATGCCTGGATTCTATTGGCTATAACAGCTAGCCAATGGCATAATGTACTTTTCGATCCTAATTTGTTTGAAGCGTGACCTAGTTATTTTGTGTTTCTTTGACGACGTTTTTCCTAGATTTCTAGGCACTGAATGGCTAATCTGCATTGTAAAGCTATTTTGATTTAAACGCACATGTTCTTTTTCGCAGAATCCTCTTATAATAGGACCGATGCTACATGTTGAGTGCGTATTTTTTTTTGCTCCTTAAAGGTAGTTGAGTATTGGCATGTCTTGCACGTTGTAGAATGGGGCCTCTCGATGAAAGTCATATCTGTAAAATGGGCTTGACAGGCCTAC
>JAHPZR010024343.1:10000-39424 GCA_019787425.1 Platygyra sinensis | reverse complement strand
CAGGTTAAAGTACCATTTAACATTTCGTTTGTCAAAAACATTTTTATAGATCTTTTCACGAAGCCTTGGGTGTGATTTGTGACCGCTACGTTTTAGTGACCTATATTTAGTCTTCAAGTTGATTTTAGAAAAGGACTGTTCTTGAAAGACGACGTGAGGGACCGGTCAACGCAGTTATCGATGCCAGAAAACTAAAGCCAATTCAACGGATTCCGTGCTCCGGATAAACAAGTAACTTTAGACAGTCTGAAACACAGCGATGTTATTAACGTTGGGAGAACGTTTGAAAAGTACGCAGTAGAAAAGGGCTTAGACTTTAGGAGTGAAATTGTTTAATCTATGGAACTCGTTGGGATATTCCCCCAGCTTTCAGGCAGCCCATTCATGGCAGGTGGGTTAAATGCAGTCCATGCGTAGCAGGAACGTTCCAAAGAATCGGAAGTAGCAATCAAGACGATGTCCTTAAACATTCTTCTAAGATTTAGTCAAGAGGGGATGTGCCTCCAAAGCCAGAGGCCGTATACACAGAGCACCGTTACATGCCCCACGTTTTTAAAGCCCTGGCCTTAAATATAACCTATCATCAGGGTTTTTGCCGTGGGTGCGCGCTTATGCACGGGGGATGAGGAGGCTGAATCGGCGGGACAGATACGTGGTAATCAACAAACATGTTTCGGAGCAACGCGGCGAGAATAAAAACGTATCTGGAGACGAATTAAAGCTAACATACCATTATATTTTAGGCTATCACCCTATTAACCTTAAAGCATATAACTTCAGATTAAAAATCTTGATCTGTTGTAAAAAAACGCCACAGGACGCAACTTATGCCATCAGCTGGGGTCCAGTTCTATCCGGAATAATCTCTTTGTTCGCAACGATCAGGGCAGCTACTCGGAGGGGGGGGGGACCTATAACTCGGGGATGCTTGACGTGGGATTTTACGGTATATTACAAATTGTCGAAGGCGTTAGAGGAAAGCACACCTGAGGCAGGTGATCATGTGCCGCATGCCAATAGCTGTAATAACTCTTCTTGGGTACTCCAGGTCTTTTGGCCCAATCAGTTTGGACCGATGAACCCCTGACAGGACCCGGCACCTTACACAGATTCGCCGTTGGACAGCACTACTGGCTACGAGGGTCCATGGTTTAGATGCGCACAATGACGCGGATAGAAGCTTTAAAGATTTATATTAACACTAATTTATGTCTTACTAATCAGAGTTAATCTCACAGTTTAGGGTAATGTAACAAGACATGTCCTCTGACATGTCTTTCAAAGAGGGATTGCGCCATGAGCGAACCATTTTTAAATTGAAAAGACAGGACGACATCTAGTTACCTAATAACTGTTTAATTTGTCATAACTTATTAGCCGAGGCAATTTTGGGAGCCCAAACAGTGTACACCTGTACATTTCACAAAAAATTCCCAGAAGTTAACGTAAAATGTACCGTTATTTAGCACGCCCGTTTTCGAGCTTCCATTTTTTATCCAATCGTGTTCAATTTGAACCTAACCTTTTTCATACACAAACGTAATAAATATTGAAGACAACTTTGCTTCTTATGGTTAGTGGTTGTGTAATATTCAAAATGCAACACACGTCGTAACATGGGAAGAACTGTGTCACCTCATTCTGTGATATTCAGTGCAACCACAACCTGCAGCGAGTGGGCTAATCTATTTGTGGTCTATTTCCAGGAGTGCCTCAAAAGTGCAATTGCCTCTAAGAAAACCTGGACAGAAGCAAGTTAGCAAGGTAAACTAGTGTAGAGCACAAGCTTCATTTGATACTTCCTGTACTGGAAACTACTTGGGCAGCACCTCTTGAAACCAAGAGTGTATTCAAATAGGTACTACCCAATTAAATGTTAAGAGTAAACCAATGTAGCCTAGCATCTAGAGGGGAGTGAAAAGCCCTCGTTGCTTCACGTTATAGAACTGGTTGGAGCTTACCCACCTTACCTGCTGTAATCTAATTTAGAGTGTGTTTGGCCTTGATGTATTAATGCAGTGCCAACTGAGAATTTATCACAGGAAAATGTTGACAAACACCATGAACATTGCAATTGGACTCAAAGAATCCCAACAGGGCAGGGCCAGATATTTGTCCTAAATCTGTTTTACCTCACTACAAAATGACAATAACTGGTACCAGTCTTGCAGGGATTCACTAGAGGTGAATTGCTACACTGTTATTCCATACACGTCATTTTTGCCAATGGCTCTTTATTAAACAGCACAAAGACACAAAAACTGGATGCTGCAGGCGATTTTGGAGGGAGGAGGACCAGAGGTTCTTGCATCTGTGGAGAGTATGGTTGTTAGTAACTTGTTTATGAGACAGTAAGTTAAGCACTCATGGACCCGTCACTTAACTTGTCCCCTGCACAAAGAATACTAAGTAGTAAAAATACAAGGACTGAGTGAACTGATCCGACCATCATACTGGGAGTTCCATGTGTAATTTTGAGTAGGATGTGTAAAAGCCCAGAATGGGACAACACTACATCCTAGTAACAATCAGTCATAACTGAAAAAGAAAATCTCAGAAAAGGGGAAGTCTGTTAACAATTAATAATCTTAGTGAAACAAAGCCATTATTGGAAGTTTTTGGGAACATAAAAAAGGAGTGTTCAGTCACAAGAAGGTCAGTGGTCCAAATAATGTGTTTTTGGCACAAGAATCTTGTTACTGAACAACTTAGATGCCTGCACTCCAGTTATTTTGGTGAAAAAAGAGTGTGTTGAAAACCAGTTAGGCCCAGTTTAGATGTCCCACTTGTGCCATGCTAAAACTTGATTCTAATAAGGCTTGACTTCAGCATGGCAGAAACACAACTCTGATTCAGACGTCATGCCAGAGTCATACCAAATTCAAGATTTACTGAAACCACGCATGTGTTCTCCTGGTAAGTCCCTGGTCCCACAAAGTCGCAATCTTAAAAGAAATACATGGAATAAAATTTAGGAATTTTTTTTTGGCACAGCCGCAGAATCCCTGCTGTGACAGAGTCGTGTAGCACAACAGAGCTTGACAAACTGGTCTGAACTGGGCCTAAAATATAAAAATGTCGTAGTAGTTATAATTGAGGGGAACGTCTTCTGTGCACCTAAAATTAAATGAACATGTAAGCCAGTGTAAATACCGACAGACATAGAATCAGAATTCCTATTAAAAGAAGATTTCCAGTCTGAACTGTGCACTCTCCACAGTTTGTTTGCATTTTTTGTTTTGTTTCATGTAAGACATCACAAAATGGAAATGAAGTAAATTCAAAGTTTTAAAACAACCGTCATTATGGATGCAACTTGGTCGAAGCTTTGTGCTTCGTTCTTTCTCATATCACTTGATGAAACAACTACAGCTGTAAAATTCAATCATTGAAGCTGTAGGGAAAAAAGTTGAAAGGCCTCAAAGATAAGGTGTGTGGTTCGTAATGAACAACACTGATTTGCATTCCATTGAGTGAGGCTGGCAAAGTTTATAAACATTAGGGTACTGAGACTGCAAAGTACCGATTGGAAATCATCTTTAACCTGCATGATTGCTAATTTCTTGTCAATGTAAACGTATTGAAACTTACAAACTGACAGCTAGGGTGTGTATGTATAATTGCATGATTGTTCCTTAGATTTGTACATTCTGCTAAGTATCAAAATTCAGTTTAATATTAACTGATAAGTGCAAATCAGACTTAAACCCTGTCAGAAGAGGTCACATAAAATAAACCTAGGAGTGATAAATAACGGTACATTATACGTTAAACTTCTGAATTATTTGTGAAAATTTACAAGTAACTTTTTGTGTCCCAAACTTCCTCTGCTAAATATTTATGAACAAATTAAACAGTTTTAGTAACAGATGTCGTCTGTCTTTCAATTTAAAAAATGTTGCTCAATGGCTCAATCCCTCTTTTAAAAGACATGTCAGAGACATGTCTTGTTACATTACCTAAACTTGAATAAATCTTATTAGTAATGATATAAATTGTTAATATAAATCTTAAGACCTTCTATCAGCGTCAATTGTGCACGTCTATCCATTGACCCTCATAGCAGTAGTGATGTCTAACGCTAATCTGTTAAAGGTGCTTGTCCTGTCAGGGGTTCATCTGTCCAAACTGTATGCAGACGTGGAGTAACCAAGAAGAGTTATTACAGCATTGGCATGCTGCACATGAACACCTGCCTCAGGTGTGCTTATCCTCTAACTCTTCACAATTTGTAATATACCGTAAAATCCCACGTTAAAGCATCCCCCGGTTATAGGTCCCCCCCCCTCCGAGTATATGCCCTTATATTTGCTAACAAAGATATTATTGCGGATATAACTTGAGCCCAGCTGATGCATAAGTGCGTTCCTTTTGCGTTTTTTTACAAAGATCAAGATTTTTAATCTGAAGTTATCTGCTTATAGGTAATAGGGTGATAGCCCTAAATGTAATGGTATGTTAGCTTTAATTCGTTTATCAGATACGTTTTATCTCGCGAGTTGCTCCGAAACATTTTTGCTATTCTACTTAAATGTCCCCCGGATATAAGCCTCCTCCCCCCTCGTTCATAAGCCCACCCACGGCAAAAACCCTTATGAAGTTATATTTAAGTCCAGGGCTTTAACGTGGGATTTAACGGTATCTTGTATACGGCTCTGCTTTGAGGCAAATGCATTCTTGACTAAATCTTAGACAGAATGTTTAAGGAATCTTCTTGATGCTACTCAGATTCTTTGGAACTTACTGCTACCATGGCTGCATTTACCACCTGCATGAATGGCTCCTGAAAGCTGTTGGAATATACCAACAGTTCATAGATTAAACAATTTCACTCCTAAGTCTATCCTTTTTCTACGCTTACTTTTCAACTTTTTTCAAAGTTAATAACATAGCTGTGTTCAGACTTCTAAAATTACTTTTTATCAGTAGAACTTAATCCGTTTGATTTGCTTCTGTCATCGATCGCTGCGTTGACGGTTCCCTCGTCTTTTCAAGAGCGGTCCTTTCTAAAATCAACTTGAGATAAAAATTAGGTCTTAACGTAGGAGGTACAATAACAACCAGGCTTCGTAGAAGATCTATAAAAATGTTTTGACAAACTAAATTAAATGGTACTTATCTTATAACATAAATGTGTTGACGAAGGCAAGATAATATAAAGATGAATTATAAGCGCTAAATAACTCTAGATCTTGAAGTAAAGAAATGTCCATTCAAATTTCTCACATAACCTTAATGTTCTATAGGGGGACACCAAGGAATGATACGTCATGTTCATGAGACTTCAGGCGACTGTTTAAATCCTTGGAGAGTGAATATAAAAGGAAAAAGGGAGTAACCAGAGATTTGTCAGGCTGCCGTGAAAAAAGATCGTTTGGATAGCACTAATCAATAATCGTCATAAAAAAAATGGAGATTTTTGAGGGATCGTGAAACTTCAAAAATGAATCACCAAGGAAGCAGGTGCTACACTCGATGTTAAGCCATTTGTATTGCTTTGTGTTTCACGGCGGATATCTCGCATAGAGTAACCAGTGTGAACGCGCCAGAACCACTCCTTATAGACATGGTGTACTTGACTGAGTCAACTGTACTGAAAGAAGTTCCAAGTGCCAGTCAGAAAATCGGGTGCTACACTCGATGTTAAGCCATTTGTATTACCTTGTGTTTCACGACGGATATCTCGCATATAGAAACCAGTGTGAACGTGCCAGAACCACTCCTTATAGACATGGTGAACTTGACTGAGTCAACTGTACTGAAAGAAGTTCCAAGTACCAGTCAGCAAAGTTGCTGTTAGCAGACATGTTTACGTCATTGTACCTTGAGTATTGGAGCTTATACTATTATAACCTGGTTGAATTCTGAAGTGTTGACTACGTTACTGCTAATCCAGCTCCTTGTTACTAAGAGAGGATGAAGGGAGGGAGAGTATAGGCCCATTTACGCCCTATTCCCAAGGTTATCCTCTCTTTTTAGGTCACTCCTGGTCTCCATACTCCCAAGAATGTCTCGAAGTAACCAATACAATGTGGCCTGGGTTCGATTCGTACCCGGTGCCATATTTAGGTTGAGTTTACTCCGAGGGTTTTTTTCTGGGTTATCAAGTTTTCCTTCCTCCACGAAAACCAGCATCTCCAAATTCCAATTCTACCAGGATAGAGGACCTGTATGAACACCAGCTATGGCTGATGTGGCTTCCTATGCAAAATCCTGTGGCGGACTTTGTTCCTCAGGACAGCCCGAGCGACTTTACACGTATTTCATCCCTCCCAAAGATATTTACGAATCATACGGATACCATGTTTAAATCAAAACTTGAGAAGGATTGCTTTTGGAATAAGGCCTACATGGGTGATGAACTCTCTTTCCCATCTTCCTTACTTATTCAACTCGATCTTGTTTGAAATACATTTAGTCGCTCTTCCCAGACCCTCGAGTTATTCTTTATTCCTTTGTAAATATGAAACATTGAGGGATAAAATTTTCCGGAGATAAATTTCTTTCAATCATTTTGTAAACACTTTCCGAATAAGCGCCGTACATAAGTCTACTAACTCCAAAACACAAAAAAGCGCTTACAGGGAGCACTTAGCCCTTTAGCAACCATGAAAACCAGAACGTTCGAAATCTGTCTCAAGACTAACTTACCATGTAATAATTAACAATTATTCTTTGAAATCGAGGTGAATAGTGGCAGAATATTTACCGAGCCGCGAAGCGGCGAGGTAAATATTCTGCCACTATTCACCGAGATTGAGAAGAATAATTGTTTTAGTATATACACAGGAAGTGATCTCAACAACATTTCAGAAGGAAACCATTAAAAATCGATTTAATTGACCTCTCAATTCATGCTCGGAAAACGTGCAAGCTGTACAAAGCACGCGCGAATTCGCAAAACTATTTACAGAATCTTTGAACATGGAAAATCTACAGTTTATCTTAGAAAAAACCTCATGACAGTCTAGAATAATGGTCCTTAAACACCGTTCAAATCAGTGTGAATCAAAGTATGCTTTATTCAAAAGTATGCTCTATTTTTGTTTGGCTTACGCATTATTCACTCGGTAGGGGGTGAATAATGCTCATTAGCCAGAGATAGCGAACCAATCAGATTGCTTAAAACACCAAGATCACTGAGTGTGTATATACTAATATACACTTATCACTGCTGCCGAGGGAAATAGTTTTGTTTTCCCGATAATCTTCAGGTTTCTCGAGACTAAGTCGAACGAAGCAACCGAAACATCAAGACTCGAGGGAAAACAAAACTGTTTCCCCAGAGACCAGTGGTTAAGTATTTTGTTTTGACCGCTGGGTAACCTTTACATTTAGCCATTGGCACGTGACCGTACATCAACCAATGGGAGCGCGTGTTAGATTCAACAAGACTCCATCTATATACTTGTGTCTACGTACAACAATGTGGGTTATGGTCAATATGCAGGATATTTTGCAGGGTATTTCTTTTTTTTCCGTTTTTTCAGTAGGCTACCTGCCCGTCTAGCCAGTCGCTTGTCAGATTCACTTCATTTTTGCTGCTTTAAGGTGGCCGAACACAGTTTTCGCGCGCGCTTTTGCTGATGCAATTCAGCACGTGCACAAGGATTTCAAAAAACAAACAAGCCGTCAATAGAGCGATCATTTTACTTACTCAACACTCGCACTATCTGTGTTATTTTTCTCTATAATTGAAAGCAGTGTATTGATGGCTTTAGTCTTTCATTACAAAGATACGTTAGAAAAGGTAACGATGCAAAGAACCCAGCAATTTCCAGCTTTTGTTTGTTACCGAAGGAACCCAGTTAAATGCAGCGCATGCGTAGTAAGTCGAAAAAATTGCGATTGAGTGAAAAATTGACTTTCGGAGATACGCCTATTTCTCGAGAACCACTCATTAGAATTTCACGAGATTTAGAGCGAAAATACTTTAGGAAATAAGCAACTGGAGGATTCAAAAAAATTAAAATTTAACAAAGGAAATTCAAGATATGCCAGTGAACCTTCAACGACGGATAATTAAAGATCTGTTTGTTAAATTATTATTAAAATAGCGCTAACATGTGAGTATCGTTACAAGCCTGTTGCATGCAAATTATAAAGAAAATCTAATGACTAGATTTTCTGCAAATAAACAAAACCGATTTTAAACGCCTGTTTATAATTAATCATGTTGCCATGGCAACGGGACATACGACAGTTTAATTATCAAAAAGTTGAAGTTTGAGTTGTTAACTTGCTTGCTGCCATTTTTGGCGACCAAAGGATCAAGGGTTTTAGAAGCAAAGGTAAATGAAACAGAGGTATCAAAAACTGTGTTCAGCCACCTTAAGCGGCAGCTATATTTCAAATAATTCTCATTGACTTAAGAGAAGTGTCCTCGAGAAACAAATGACAGAGAGCCGACAGTTAACCCACGTTTTTCAATCGTTTACATTAGACGGTTCATTTTTCACTTTTTATTTCTGATGGCTGGTGCGATGTCCTGATGAATCTTACTATCCTGTTATGTAGATGTGGATGTATTCGCAGTAATCCGATCGTATTTTTTAGATAGTACAAAGGTGATCAGAAATGATTGTCGCTTTGTTTCTTTAACGCGCCAGTCCAGAATGCTGCTGAAGAGCAGAAAACGGTGACATCATAAAACATCTGCCTCGATCGAGACTAGGGCGTCCTAGAGGAAAATGTGTGCATCGTTCAGAGTGAAAATTGCCGGGGAGTTTCAAAAACCAAATCAGGATTGAAAATTATTTTTGCCTGGGTATCAATAATAGTGTAGCGTCTCTAAGAGTTTTACCTAAACTTAAAATGCTTAAAATTATCTTCCGTCCTCCAGGTCTGCAGGTGTACCCGTCTCTGTTGGGCTTAACAGAATGTATTAAACAAAGATTGAAACTCTTTAAGGCGATACCGTTTTTTCGTTGGTTTCTGTAGATTTGACTTGAAGCAAACTAGATTGTGTAAATTGAATTGAACGATATCCATGACATGCAAGTTGAAGGAATTTTCTAATTTATTTACTGCCAAGAAACATCTGCTGATATATGAGCTTTGGCGGACTTTTTAGTGAGTTGAAGACATGTCATATTTATTCCCATTGAAGTCGGCTCGGGAGATAAAACTTTGAGAGTCCCTTGGCCGTGTGAAGCTGAGCTTTCCAAGGTATTTCCTCCCATTGACTGCATTCTGTTGAAATTAAATAAGTAAAATATAATTATACCTATTTTACTTTATTGCCATTTTCGACAGTTTTCGAGACATGCATTCATTGAAGCTCTTAAACATTATTTTATAACCGTTAAATTTATTTTAAAATCTAATGGCTTTTAAGCTGCAGCCTTGAAGCAGAATATTTTATCAGGAACAGGCTAATAACTGCTACTTTAGTAAAGCATGCGACACTGAAGAATGAACGACAGATGCATGAATTACTGACTCGTATTAGTTATATATTCTGCGGTTTTTTCTTTAAAATTTTCACTAATTTTCAGTTACCTGATTCAGACCTACATCCATCAGAATTTCGCTTTAAGGACGGTGCCTACTAATTCAAAGGTGTTTTTGCGCGGTTCACTGAATATGCGGGAAAAGCAAATCATAACTAGTGCTATTGAAATCCGAAAAGAAAATTGGGGGTTACCACGCATTTTTCGAAGATAATTAATCAGCAATATTTGTAAAAAGCTTTAAAATACAAAGCAATGTATGGCGTTTTTTTCCCAATTGAAGCTTAATTATCTCTGAAAAATGCGTGGTTACCCCCAATTTTCTTTTTGGATACCAAGAGCACTTACTAAGTTACTTTCTCCGCATAGTTTTAAACCGCGCAAAAATATCTCTGTATTATAAGCACCACCCATAGGAAATCCGAGTATCTCGCGATGCGCAGACCGTATGCGCAATAACAATAGTAGGCACCGTCCTTAAAATCACTCAAGCAGCGTTAAGTACATGAACAGCGCCTCGTTGCATCAGTTACGACTAGATTATTACGAACCTTCGATTTCCGTGTAACACATGAAATAAACTTTTGGCACTGCCAGGTTAACAACAAAAAAGCGAGATGTGAACCATTTCAGACATTCCTGTATACGTGAACAAAGACATTTCGTTCAAGAATTGACCGTAATTGACTTTTGTAATTAACTTAAAAGTTAATTACAGATAATAGGGAAAACAATGTATACAACAAGACTCAGGAAACAGGTGCAAAAGGATGTCTGTTATACGTGCAGTTTGTTGACAAAAGGTAGAAAACGTCTTTTTATTCTGAACTGGGCTGCAGTAACTGTACATCATACAAGGCTTTAATGGAGCAGGTAGTAATTAAGTTTCGTTATCTAAACAGGGTTGCAGTCATAGCTCATCATGGAAATATTCCTCAACATTCTGATTGGAATAATGATTATGGTGAGTTTAGTGTCACGTGATAGTCATGAGGGATAGTCGTAGCACGAATTGCGGAATTGGGAAATCGATAAACCCTGCGAGCACGCTCACTTTGGAGCAAGTCGCGAGACGGGAAAGTGAGCAGTTCTTGGCACCTCTTCACCAGACTCCTTTCCGCCGGATCGCTTTGCTCTTCGTCGCTCGCTCGCGCGCGTGAACTCGACGGGATTAAAAGCTCTCAAATAAGTTGTGTGACTCTCGTGTGATAAATTAAATGCTTCTTTCTTGGTCGGGATTTTGTCATAGGGACCGGTTCCATGAAACCATCATAAACTGAGTTCAAGACCTCGGGCACAGTTTTCCCAATATACGGACCGACCAAGGACGGCAAATAACGTGTTTATTTTTTCTTTTACTCTGCGATATTGCTTTGGAAGAAACTTTGAGCTCAACAACCTATCACGTCCATTAAAACCGGTCACGTGCTCGTGTTTTAAACCCCGGTAAAACACTGTCAAACTAAAAAGGCTGGCGGCGGCATTTGATTTCAGTCCCTGGGGAGAGCGGGGCTGATTGTATTTTCTTCATTGATATTCTTTATATAAAAATTTCGTTCTCATCAGTATTATTTATATAAAGATTAAAATATAGATAGGACCCTGCACGCGCTCTGATTGGTCAAAAACCTATGTTTTATCAGAGTATAAAACATAGAAAAGCGTGTTTTATTGTTTTGCGCGTGTAAAATCTATATTTAAAAGCAAATAAAGAAGCCTAAGCCGTGTATTACATTGTGATAAAACACTCCGGTCATTGGTGAACCCAAAAAACACTCGCCTGCGGCTCGTGTTTTCAACATTTCCCTCGTGTTCTCAAATGACCATCGTGTTTTATCACAGTGTAATACACGGCTTAGGTTTCTTTATTTGCTTTTAAATATAGATTTTACACGTGCAAAACAATAAAACACGCTTTTTCTATGTTTTATACTCTGATTAAACATGGGTTTTTGACCAATCAGAGCGCGCGCTGGGTCCTATCTATATTTTAATACTAATAAGGATGACGTTTTATAAAACAGCTATCATGAGGTGAAATAGTATAATGGCCAGGTGAATAAACAGGAATTACAAACAAAACAAGTTTGATGCAATTCAATTTCTTTATTCAAAGTTAACATTTACGAATAGTCTTTGCATACTTCCACAACGAACTTCGTCAGCCAAAAGTTTAGAGATTCTGCCGTCATGTCGCAAATGTTCGTTTCCAGATCTTGAATTTAAGAGTTTCCACAGCCGACCCGCATTTTTCCTCACAGGCTTTCTTATTTGTTCTTCCCGCCTGCCATTCCTCAAAAAATTCATCGTCCGTTTATCTACCGAACGGGTCGACCTTGGGACCGCATTGTCCAATATTTCTCTTTCTTCCACCGCGCTTTTGGTTCTGTCCTCGTGTACCGGTTCACAAGGGTCGGTACAAAGGACCAAACAATACACAACACCTCACCAATGACTCCTAAACAAAGAAAGAACAATGGTTATTCCCTTGTGAACCGGTACACAACGACAGAACCGCGCTTTTTGGCTCACGAAACGTCCGGTTCGAAGCCATGTGATTTATGGTGTGTCATGAATTGGTCATGCAGTCCCAAAACCACACAATGATAATTCTCACAATAATTCCCAGGGCGACTCACGTAATGCGTGCTTGCATCTTCAAATTCATTTGTGCAACTCGAAATTAAAATTATCACACCAGTACGCTAAACAATCAAGTTCGCATATTCCCTAGAGATTTTCGCTTTTGAAGTCGTTCAATAAACTCGCGGATCGCGTTTTATCGGATTATAAAACCACTCGGCTTCGCCTTGTGGTTTTGTAAGCCGATAAAACACTCCCGCTCGTTTATTAAACAGTGCATAAAACACATAAAAAATGAAGTGTTACGATAAATGGAGAAATTCTCGAGCGCTCATTGGCTAATTTTTATCAGACGCATCAATTTATAATTTATGTGATGCGTCAACAAGCGAGAGAGGAAAATTTGACAATTTGTTATGACGAAATTCATTGTCAGTAATAAGACAGTCGCATGAAAAATTGACGTCAATTTGTTGGGTTACTTTAGTCCAATTTTTCTTTTTAAGCAAAACAAAAAGGTCGCTATAAAAGTAACATTTTCAAAAATATGAAAAACGCCCGCGAGTTGGTTAAAAAAAAAAGTTTTTTTCAAATATACATTAATACTAGTAGTAACTACAGGTTAGAAAAGTGCGGGCCTGATCCCTTAAGATGAGTTGGAGAAAACCTCCTGGGATCTCCTGCCAGTTATATTACTCCGTAATGACAAGATCTGTATCAAACAATGGGGCAAACGATAAATTGCAATATGCTGGGAATGGGCAGACTGAGAGCAGATAGTAATGCGTACCTTGTCTGCAAAAGAAATTGAATACGGTAAGACCACTTTATTGAAAGAGTGACAGAAAATTGGCGTTACTTTCGATTCTCGCCAATTTTTCGTCAGATCCTCCGCTTGAGAGTTTTGTCAAGTTAGCTAATATTCAAGCCGGTCGCGGAGGAATGTTTATTTGCTCAAAACGGAGGCAAAATCTTTCAGAGATGGAAGTCAGGACATTTGTGAGGATACAGAGAGTAATTTGGGTGGCTTTTAAGGGTGAAATTATCCAGAAGCAAGCTTTATTTTCGTCTCCGTGCCGAAACTGAATAATTAAGCTTATTATCGCGTTGTTTATGCTGTCTGTTCTGTTTTTCTTTCGTTCTCTTTTCTAGCTCGCCGAGGTCATTTTTTCGTCTAAATCACGTAAGGAGAGTTCGGAAAAGATGTTCCCATTCACGGTTTAGTTCTCGGGCAACAATTCTGAGAGTTTTTGACCGAAACGTCAGCTTGTGTTGTTCGTATTTTTCGGTTGCTAATGGCGCCATAGCTACTTCGTTGAGTCAAGCAATGACGCGAGGTGAAAAGAAAATTCTAATTAAGTCTGGTTTTCTTCCACTTCGCTGAAATCTTAACATGATAAAGCTGGATTGATAAGGAATAGATTGTACATATGCCGAAGTGTGATAGCTATTAACCCTCAAGTGTTATATCCCTTCGAAGTCAGGGTTTGTGAAGAGATTTTTGCAAAGCGTGGCTTCGGCCTATTCGGCGTAATCAGAGATTTTTGTTGCCCCTTAAGGTAAAAATATCCGTACAAGGTCATGTCATTGGCAATTCAAACGAACATAAATTTTTATACGTTCCGAGCTCAAGTTCTAGCGAAAAAAAAACATTTTCGACGAGCCCTGGTGGCATACTGCCGTGACAACGTCAGCAAACTTCCATGTGACAGAGAGTCTGCATCCAATGGGACAAGCTGCTGTGATTGAAGTAGGCCACTTGCTCTAAGAGGTCATGTGACATCGTTTCTGTAAAAATGAAAGTTACATGAGTTTGCCTTCGAAACACTATTAGTGGGTCATCTCTTAAACAAAATAATAGTGATTTGGTTTTTCAAACCCGCACCATTTGCTTAAAATGAGAAAGTCCGTAGCTGGTCACGTGACCAAATTTTTTTTTTTTTAAAATTATAAATTACCGTTTTCTGACACAAATTTTGCAGTTAAACTTAAAGATGATGCGGTAACGTTTATACCACATCTGGACGTAACTTTCAACTTTCAAACATTTAACAAGATAAAAACAAAAAGTAGTTTTGACCGCCACGTTGGAGGGCAAGAGTATGCCCTCCAACATGTCGGCTAATACAAATCACACTACTTTGTTGAAAAATCAAAGTACCATAAATTATCTCCCTTACATGCGTTTCCTCTCAATTTTCGGGTGTAAGATTTTTGTGTTCTTTCAATTTTTGGCATCAGCAAGATTACTACTCACTGTTTAAGGAGAGCATTGGTCACGTGACCTTTAAGTGCAAGAGGCCTGTTGCAGAACAAATTTTCAACTTCCGGTTTCAGCGTTTCTGTTATGAACGTGGTGCGCAAGCGTAATACACAACCCGCTGGTCACTGTCAAGATTAGGGTTGCCGGCCTCTCTTAGGCCCTCAAATAAAAACAGTTAGGTGTCATATAATCGGCTTCCTCTGGTAGCTCTTATTACAAGGACCTCATTAGCATTTTGTTTTTTTACATGCTTTTTCGCAGTTGTGTTCTCGAATTTATTCGATCTTCCATGCTGCTTATCATTCCTTTTCGAGGTCATGAAACATGCTAAAAAGGGAGAGATAACATACTTGCATATACAAAAATTCTGAATTCAGGGTTCTTATACTTTACAGAGCATTCCTTTTAGAAGCTGATGTCCCTGATATAGGTCTTGATCGCTGATCGATTATATCTTTCTTTTAAAAGAGAGAGGGTTTTCGAGCTGTTTGATATCAGGGACCTTTAGATCCGAGAACGAGGACGACTACGACTACGAGTTTTCTGTTCTGAGCACGCGCACTTCGAAAAATGTCGGCCTCCAAACCTTATACGCATGCTCAGTACGGAAAACTCGTACTCGTAGTCGCCCTCGTCCTCCGATCTAAAGGTCAGGTAAAGAGTTCCAGGCAATTGCAGCTCTTTGTTTGAATGAACGACGACCCAGTTTGGTTCTTGGCCTAGATAGAACAACATTTAAGCGTTCTTAACAACTAGACTGTTTATATTATCTAAGTCTATATTATAAAAAGCCCTATGCGCTATATTTAGAATACTAGAACAATAAAAATATAATGCAACTCTGAGGTGGATTAGTTCTAGATCTTTCCTCAAATAATCTGAGCAAGAGCCCCACTGGAAAAAAGGTTTATGCGTCAAGCATTTTAACTTAAGGGCTGTATGAGATAGAGACAGATTTTACATGATTGGCCCATGAGAGTCTTTGCGGATTTCATGAAATTTGGCCAGAACATTCCCTAAGCATCGAAGAACAAAAACGTGTAGGGGATTGTTATATCATGGATATTACTTTTGTGACCGGCGCTAACACAACAAGGTCGACAAATTATTCGATACTATAACTTTATGTCTTTAAAAAGATAACCAATAAGAATACTGGAAAACCCCGAGATAATTTGAGAGATTGACGCTTGCCGACACTGTTGATCAGTAAATAAACATCACTGGTTGCGTCTGATACCCGATTAATTCGGTGGAAAGACAATTGGTAGTTTTGGGTTTCTTCAATCATGGACAAAAGTGTTGACACATTTGAGCAAAACAAACGCTTTCAAAAATAATCTTTTTTTGTTGATAGCCAACCCCCTCTCCCCCTTTTCAAAGTTGCCATACGCTCCGTGGACACTTTCGCGTGGTTACAACATTGAAAAGGGGAGAGGGGGTCGAAATGTCAAAATTGGAGATTGAAAACCTCACGGGTTTAACGAAACAGGTCTTTTTCGGGGAGTGTCTCAACTGCTTTTGTCCATGATTGTTGGCACGACCAATACAGCGAATATTTTTTCCGATTTCTCCAGTTCATAACCTTTCTATTGATATATAGTTTCTGGAAGTTTCCTTTTAAAAAACAACGCAGGTATGATTTTTTTTTTCTCAAGGGCTCCCACGTGAGGTATTGTGTAACCTTAAATAGAAAACAATCATTTTTGGAGTGTGATTGCATTGTGTATTCCCACAAGATGAACATTTTTAGGTTTCTGTTGGCTTTCACCGGTTTTCATTCAATCTTTATCAAATTTATTAGAGTTTCAGCTATGCTCAAGTGTCTGGACAATCACCTATAGGTAGGTAAATAATATATACAGACTGAAATTCATTATTGGATCAATCTACAGAGTTGAGACGAAAGCAATAGCTTGGCTATCAAGCTCTAATGGAAAAATTTTAAAAAAAGGCAAGTCGCATATTAGTTATGATTCTAACTTGAAATCTTAAAACCAATCAAAAGTTCTGAATATTCACCATTCCAGAACACTATCTCAGTTGTAATTTGATTAAGAGCTTTCCCCTTACCAAGAAGTGGATTATCATTTACTTTCAGGGGGTAGATACAGAGGATACTGGAAATTAGATGGTTCTGACCCAGATATAAGGTCAGTTTATCATGCTGATTTAGAATTCCAGGATACTTAGTGACATGAAGCAATGTAGTGCATTACGGCATAGTCTTGGTGATTAGGAGGGCACTGGTCGCGTTTTCTTGGCTGCTTAATTAGATGCTTTATTTAATCGTATATCAGAACAGTTATTTGAACAGACGTAGAAAAATGCATAAGCATAAAATGGCGTGATCACAAATAGCCAGTTAATGTACTTTGTGTTAGAATGCAATTATCATGTAGAAAACGGCTTAAAATGACAAATGGTTTGAACATGACAGACAATTGTAGGACAAAAAGTCAATAACTGACCCAAATGTCTCAATGCGCTTTAAGATTTTTAATTTTTTCTGGGGGTGGGTGGCCCGGACCCAAGCCTTGGAGGATGGGCGTCTGGCTTACATGTATTTGTGCCCCACCACAAGTAGATCTTTTTTCTGTGTTATGGGAAAGCTGTTAATCTTCTCCATATGTGAAATTTAGATTGGAGAAATGTGAAGTTCTTGTAAAAGCAGCAGCGGAACTCAACTTGATCAGCGATATAAAGCGGGACATACCTAAATTCGGCACTGTCTTCACTCAAACTGGAGCATCTTACGGGGAAAATACTTAAGCAAAATTCCAACAACCATAAAGGAGTTAAATTGTGGGCCAAAAACATAAACGATTTCGGGAATTTCGGACGCCATTTCCCATGCGCGACATCCGCGAAAATCCTCGCAGCAATGTACGCGCGAGTGCCGCAGGCGATGGCGCAATTTGTTCTAAAAATAGAAAAATTGTCCCATATCATGGGGCCAACCCCAATACTAGAAATGGCGCGCGCTTACGCTCTCCTTCCCTGAATATGGCTCCTGGTACCAGGTTTTTTAGACAAGATGAGGGAGATTGGGGACGAGACTGAGTGATTGGTAACCTTCATCCTAGTTTTATCTTCCTTAATCTGGGAAAGGAAGGCCTGATTACAGATTTCTTTCTTTGTTTTTTTCTGTGTCTTTATTTCTTGCAGATACAACGCCAAGGCAAACTTTATGAAGGGCCGGTGTCCTGGCAGCAAGGCGATGGTTTTCGCGGAAAATGGGACGAAAAGTGTTCTGGTACCCAACGTAAACATCGGGGACTGTGACTACACAATTGCGTTTTGGATAAGATTATTACATCCTACTGCCATTTCAAATTTTTTTGGCTTGTCAAAAAGTGGGAAACTTCTTTTTTTAGAGATTGTTGGAACATTTGTAACGGGGATCTGTCGCGAAGTATCTGCAGCAACCCAGACTCATATCACATGTCTGTATGGTTCTTCAGGTGTTGTTGAGAATAATTGGACTCATATCGCAGTAACTTGTGAGCAAGATAACGGGGTGAAAGGTTTCATTAATGGTGAAATAGGGAACATCACCCAACCATGGAATAACAGTTACCTAAGCCTTGTTTCCTTCGTCGAAACTCTACCTCCTGAAGAGGAGTTTTTTATTAGCATCACCTCTCGTAGTACAGCGATAATGGATCTTCACATCCTTGGATTCGCTTTGCCTCAAGACGAGATTTATGATTTATACCGAGGTTAGCAATTTGTTTATTTTGTGAAAAGTTTTAACACCTTATTTTAGGAAATTTTCACGAGCAAGTGACTCACATTATGTCAATAATCAAGAAAAAACGAGTTTATTACCACTGCATTTCTCACTACTCTGAGGCAACGTCTTGGTCAACCTCGTCATTACTGTTTTCTGTCAACACTTCAGTTAGCACTTCTTTTGTACAATCCTTACTGTCCATTTAATGGCTCCTTGTAATGCTGTTCCACTAGCTGCTTAAACCTTTCGATGACTTTCATGATTTGCTTGAGGACATTGTGAGAGCTGCTTATATGTTACTGTTATGTATGGTCCCGCCGTACAGACATATAGTCCTAAAAGCGTCGCCTTGACATATAGTCCCCCCGCGGCTTTTTTGGTAATTTTGGCGTTATTGTATCTTTGATAAAAGCGATTTACTAAATTCAAGGACATGTTAAAGTAACAATGGCGAAGAAATAAATTGCCTTTTACTCAAAAACACGAAGTCAAAGTGATTCAAAATACAAAGTTGTCGCAAAAGCACTGATCGACTGACGACTTACATTTGCCATTTTTTCACATTAGACATAACGCTCTAAGTGAACTACTGATGTCACGGTTTTAATAAACATCTTTCCATTATTGTAGATCTCCTGTTATTCACAAACCAAACACAGGAAGTGAAGGGACGCACAGTTACCGTCAGGTGGGAGCAAGGATCATGTTCTGCCGCCATGTACACTGTTCATTATAGAGAAGTGAAGCCAGAAAGTAATGCAGGCGTATGGAAGGTAGTTAAAGTGTCTCGATTCGTAGACCACTACAACCTTAAATTGAAATGCTTCAAGGAATATGAAGTAGCAGTTACTGGATGGGAAGCCAGAACATTTAAACCATGGAAAGTGAAAACTGGACAAGGTAAGAAGGGATAATATTGACAATGACGTATTCAAACAGCTCAGGTAAGAGTGGAAAAATAAACATACCTGAGTTTATCGACGCTTGTAGAAATACTTAATGCAAAAGAAATGAATCTAGTAGTTAAGCGAACCTTGACTTATAAGTCAAGTATAATGCAGCAGTAAACGAACTGTAAATAAGAAGTAATGTGGACTCTAGCTAAAAACATTTCAAGAAACAAATTATCTCTTCTTTTCTTTAAATCCGCCCATAAATATAGAAGGAAATCTGTTAAGATGGCTGGCAAATGCCCATTGGTTAACAGTTGTGTTCTTTATGTCATAATAAGTTACCATCGAAACGCCCTTAATTATTTTAGCCTTAAGTGCTTATAATTCAGAAAAGGCTTGCAAAGCTCAAAACATAAATTCAGCGGCGTTTAAAACGGAATTTGATACAAATTTGAAAAAAAATTGTATCTTAACACGCCTATCTTACAATCATTTATCATTTACATTGATGAACAATGTTTTTATTAAGATTTTCCACAGATCGTAAATTTGAAAGTAGCTGAACGTAATGTAAATATCACGTGGCTACCTGTATTAAAAGGAGAGTGCCACGTGTCTGGGTACCTTGTCTACTACAGAAAAGTGATTTCAGGACAATGGAATGTAATTAACGTGTCTCGATACAACGCAACCAATCACAATCTTCAACTCCAATGCTACATGGAATACGAAATAACAGTTACTACACAGAGTGCAAATGGAGACACACCTCTCAACCAAAGCAAACCGTGGAGAGTCAAAACTGAAGGAGGTAAATACAGCCAGAACCAGTAGCAGGATATACAACTAATGTTATTGGCCAATTGAGTAAAGGACAACTAGGTGATTGGTTGCGTTGTATCGAGACACGTTAATTACATTCCATTGTCCTGAAATCACTTTTCTGTAGTAGACAAGGTACCCAGACACGTGGCACTCTCCTTTTAATACAGGTAGCCACGTGATATTTACATTACGTTCAGCTACTTTCAAATTTACGATCTGTGGAAAATCTTAATAAAAACATTGTTCATCAATGTAAATGATAAATGATTGTAAGATAGGCGTGTTAAGATACAATTTTTTTCAAATTTGTATCAAATTCCGTTTTAAACGCCGCTGAATTTATGTTTTGAGCTTTGCAAGCCTTTTCTGAATTATAAGCACTTAAGGCTAAAATAATTAAGGGCGTTTCGATGGTAACTTATTATGACATAAAGAACACAACTGTTAACCAATGGGCATTTGCCAGCCATCTTAACAGATTTCCTTCTATATTTATGGGCGGATTTAAAGAAAAGAAGAGATAATTTGTTTCTTGAAATGTTTTTAGCTAGAGTCCACATTACTTCTTATTTACAGTTCGTTTACTGCTGCATTATACTTGACTTATAAGTCAAGGTTCGCTTAACTACTAGATTCATTTCTTTTGCATTAAGTATTTCTACAAGCGTCGATAAACTCAGGTATGTTTATTTTTCCACTCTTACCTGAGCTGTTTGAATACGTCATTGTCAATATTATCCCTTCTTACCTTGTCCAGTTTTCACTTTCCATGGTTTAAATGTTCTGGCTTCCCATCCAGTAACTGCTACTTCATATTCCTTGAAGCATTTCAATTTAAGGTTGTAGTGGTCTACGAATCGAGACACTTTAACTACCTTCCATACGCCTGCATTACTTTCTGGCTTCACTTCTCTATAATGAACAGTGTACATGGCGGCAGAACATGATCCTTGCTCCCACCTGACGGTAACTGTGCGTCCCTTCACTTCCTGTGTTTGGTTTGTGAATAACAGGAGATCTACAATAATGGAAAGATGTTTATTAAAACCGTGACATCAGTAGTTCACTTAGAGCGTTATGTCTAATGTGAAAAAATGGCAAATGTAAGTCGTCAGTCGATCAGTGCTTTTGCGACAACTTTGTATTTTGAATCACTTTGACTTCGTGTTTTTGAGTAAAAGGCAATTTATTTCTTCGCCATTGTTACTTTAACATGTCCTTGAATTTAGTAAATCGCTTTTATCAAAGATACAATAACGCCAAAATTACCAAAAAAGCCGCGGGGGGACTATATGTCAAGGCGACGCTTTTAGGACTATATGTCTGTACGGCGGGACCATACATAACAGTAACATATAAGCAGCTCTCACAATGTCCTCAAGCAAATCATGAAAGTCATCGAAAGGTTTAAGCAGCTAGTGGAACAGCATTACAAGGAGCCATTAAATGGACAGTAAGGATTGTACAAAAGAAGTGCTAACTGAAGTGTTGACAGAAAACAGTAATGACGAGGTTGACCAAGACGTTGCCTCAGAGTAGTGAGAAATGCAGTGGTAATAAACTCGTTTTTTCTTGATTATTGACATAATGTGAGTCACTTGCTCGTGAAAATTTCCTAAAATAAGGTGTTAAAACTTTTCACAAAATAAACAAATTGCTAACCTCGGTATAAATCATAAATCTCGTCTTGAGGCAAAGCGAATCCAAGGATGTGAAGATCCATTATCGCTGTACTACGAGAGGTGATGCTAATAAAAAACTCCTCTTCAGGAGGTAGAGTTTCGACGAAGGAAACAAGGCTTAGGTAACTGTTATTCCATGGTTGGGTGATGTTCCCTATTTCACCATTAATGAAACCTTTCACCCCGTTATCTTGCTCACAAGTTACTGCGATATGAGTCCAATTATTCTCAACAACACCTGAAGAACCATACAGACATGTGATATGAGTCTGGGTTGCTGCAGATACTTCGCGACAGATCCCCGTTACAAATGTTCCAAACAATCTCTAAAAAAAGAAGTTTCCCACTTTTTGACAAGCCAAAAAAATTTGAAATGGCAGTAGGATGTAATAATCTTATCCAAAACGCAATTGTGTAGTCACAGTCCCCGATGTTTACGTTGGGTACCAGAACACTTTTCGTCCCATTTTCCGCGAAAACCATCGCCTTGCTGCCAGGACACCGGCCCTTCATAAAGTTTGCCTTGGCGTTGTATCTGCAAGAAATAAAGACACAGAAAAAAACAAAGAAAGAAATCTGTAATCAGGCCTTCCTTTCCCAGATTAAGGAAGATAAAACTAGGATGAAGGTTACCAATCACTCAGTCTCGTCCCCAATCTCCCTCATCTTGTCTAAAAAACCTGGTACCAGGAGCCATATTCAGGGAAGGAGAGCGTAAGCGCGCGCCATTTCTAGTATTGGGGTTGGCCCCATGATATGGGACAATTTTTCTATTTTTAGAACAAATTGCGCCATCGCTGCGGCACTCGCGCGTACATTGCTGCGAGGATTTTCGCGGATGTCGCGCATGGGAAATGGCGTCCGAAATTCCCGAAATCGTTATGTTTTTGGCCCACAATTTAACTCCTTTATGGTTGTTGGAATTTTGCTTAAGTATTTTCCCCGTAAGATGCTCCAGTTTGAGTGAAGACAGTGCCGAATTTAGGTATGTCCCGCTTTATATCGCTGATCAAGTTGAGTTCCGCTGCTGCTTTTACAAGAACTTCACATTTCTCCAATCTAAATTTCACATATGGAGAAGATTAACAGCTTCCCATAACACAGAAAAAAGATCTACTTGTGGTGGGGCACAAATACATGTAAGCCAGACGCCCATCCTCCAAGGCTTGGGTCCGGGCCACCCACCCCCAGAAAAAATTAAAAATCTTAAAGCGCATTGAGACATTTGGGTCAGTTATTGACTTTTTGTCCTACAATTGTCTGTCATGTTCAAACCATTTGTCATTTTAAGCCGTTTTTCTACATGATAATTGCATTCTAACACAAAGTACATTAACTGGCTATTTGTGATCACGCCATTTTATGCTTATGCATTTTTCTACGTCTGTTCAAATAACTGTTCTGATATACGATTAAATAAAGCATCTAATTAAGCAGCCAAGAAAACGCGACCAGTGCCCTCCTAATCACCAAGACTATGCCGTAATGCACTACATTGCTTCATGTCACTAAGTATCCTGGAATTCTAAATCAGCATGATAAACTGACCTTATATCTGGGTCAGAACCATCTAATTTCCAGTATCCTCTGTATCTACCCCCTGAAAGTAAATGATAATCCACTTCTTGGTAAGGGGAAAGCTCTTAATCAAATTACAACTGAGATAGTGTTCTGGAATGGTGAATATTCAGAACTTTTGATTGGTTTTAAGATTTCAAGTTAGAATCATAACTAATATGCGACTTGCCTTTTTTTAAAATTTTTCCATTAGAGCTTGATAGCCAAGCTATTGCTTTCGTCTCAACTCTGTAGATTGATCCAATAATGAATTTCAGTCTGTATATATTATTTACCTACCTATAGGTGATTGTCCAGACACTTGAGCATAGCTGAAACTCTAATAAATTTGATAAAGATTGAATGAAAACCGGTGAAAGCCAACAGAAACCTAAAAATGTTCATCTTGTGGGAATACACAATGCAATCACACTCCAAAAATGATTGTTTTCTATTTAAGGTTACACAATACCTCACGTGGGAGCCCTTGAGAAAAAAAAAATCATACCTGCGTTGTTTTTTAAAAGGAAACTTCCAGAAACTATATATCAATAGAAAGGTTATGAACTGGAGAAATCGGAAAAAATATTCGCTGTATTGGTCGTGCCAACAATCATGGACAAAAGCAGTTGAGACACTCCCCGAAAAAGACCTGTTTCGTTAAACCCGTGAGGTTTTCAATCTCCAATTTTGACATTTCGACCCCCTCTCCCCTTTTCAATGTTGTAACCACGCGAAAGTGTCCACGGAGCGTATGGCAACTTTGAAAAGGGGGAGAGGGGGTTGGCTATCAACAAAAAAAGATTATTTTTGAAAGCGTTTGTTTTGCTCAAATGTGTCAACACTTTTGTCCATGATTGAAGAAACCCAAAACTACCAATTGTCTTTCCACCGAATTAATCGGGTATCAGACGCAACCAGTGATGTTTATTTACTGATCAACAGTGTCGGCAAGCGTCAATCTCTCAAATTATCTCGGGGTTTTCCAGTATTCTTATTGGTTATCTTTTTAAAGACATAAAGTTATAGTATCGAATAATTTGTCGACCTTGTTGTGTTAGCGCCGGTCACAAAAGTAATATCCATGATATAACAATCCCCTACACGTTTTTGTTCTTCGATGCTTAGGGAATGTTCTGGCCAAATTTCATGAAATCCGCAAAGACTCTCATGGGCCAATCATGTAAAATCTGTCTCTATCTCATACAGCCCTTAAGTTAAAATGCTTGACGCATAAAACCTTTTTTCCAGTGGGGCTCTTGCTCAGATTATTTGAGGAAAGATCTAGAACTAATCCACCTCAGAGTTGCATTATATTTTTATTGTTCTAGTATTCTAAATATAGCGCATAGGGCTTTTTATAATATAGACTTAGATAATATAAACAGTCTAGTTGTTAAGAACGCTTAAATGTTGTTCTATCTAGGCCAAGAACCAAACTGGGTCGTCGTTCATTCAAACAAAGAGCTGCAATTGCCTGGAACTCTTTACCTGACCTTTAGATCGGAGGACGAGGGCGACTACGAGTACGAGTTTTCCGTACTGAGCATGCGTATAAGGTTTGGAGGCCGACATTTTTCGAAGTGCGCGTGCTCAGAACAGAAAACTCGTAGTCGTAGTCGTCCTCGTTCTCGGATCTAAAGGTCCCTGATATCAAACAGCTCGAAAACCCTCTCTCTTTTAAAAGAAAGATATAATCGATCAGCGATCAAGACCTATATCAGGGACATCAGCTTCTAAAAGGAATGCTCTGTAAAGTATAAGAACCCTGAATTCAGAATTTTTGTATATGCAAGTATGTTATCTCTCCCTTTTTAGCATGTTTCATGACCTCGAAAAGGAATGATAAGCAGCATGGAAGATCGAATAAATTCGAGAACACAACTGCGAAAAAGCATGTAAAAAAACAAAATGCTAATGAGGTCCTTGTAATAAGAGCTACCAGAGGAAGCCGATTATATGACACCTAACTGTTTTTATTTGAGGGCCTAAGAGAGGCCGGCAACCCTAATCTTGACAGTGACCAGCGGGTTGTGTATTACGCTTGCGCACCACGTTCATAACAGAAACGCTGAAACCGGAAGTTGAAAATTTGTTCTGCAACAGGCCTCTTGCACTTAAAGGTCACGTGACCAATGCTCTCCTTAAACAGTGAGTAGTAATCTTGCTGATGCCAAAAATTGAAAGAACACAAAAATCTTACACCCGAAAATTGAGAGGAAACGCATGTAAGGGAGATAATTTATGGTACTTTGATTTTTCAACAAAGTAGTGTGATTTGTATTAGCCGACATGTTGGAGGGCATACTCTTGCCCTCCAACGTGGCGGTCAAAACTACTTTTTGTTTTTATCTTGTTAAATGTTTGAAAGTTGAAAGTTACGTCCAGATGTGGTATAAACGTTACCGCATCATCTTTAAGTTTAACTGCAAAATTTGTGTCAGAAAACGGTAATTTATAATTTTAAAAAAAAAAAAATTTGGTCACGTGACCAGCTACGGACTTTCTCATTTTAAGCAAATGGTGCGGGTTTGAAAAACCAAATCACTATTATTTTGTTTAAGAGATGACCCACTAATAGTGTTTCGAAGGCAAACTCATGTAACTTTCATTTTTACAGAAACGATGTCACATGACCTCTTAGAGCAAGTGGCCTACTTCAATCACAGCAGCTTGTCCCATTGGATGCAGACTCTCTGTCACATGGAAGTTTGCTGACGTTGTCACGGCAGTATGCCACCAGGGCTCGTCGAAAATGTTTTTTTTTCGCTAGAACTTGAGCTCGGAACGTATAAAAATTTATGTTCGTTTGAATTGCCAATGACATGACCTTGTACGGATATTTTTACCTTAAGGGGCAACAAAAATCTCTGATTACGCCGAATAGGCCGAAGCCACGCTTTGCAAAAATCTCTTCACAAACCCTGACTTCGAAGGGATATAACACTTGAGGGTTAATAGCTATCACACTTCGGCATATGTACAATCTATTCCTTATCAATCCAGCTTTATCATGTTAAGATTTCAGCGAAGTGGAAGAAAACCAGACTTAATTAGAATTTTCTTTTCACCTCGCGTCATTGCTTGACTCAACGAAGTAGCTATGGCGCCATTAGCAACCGAAAAATACGAACAACACAAGCTGACGTTTCGGTCAAAAACTCTCAGAATTGTTGCCCGAGAACTAAACCGTGAATGGGAACATCTTTTCCGAACTCTCCTTACGTGATTTAGACGAAAAAATGACCTCGGCGAGCTAGAAAAGAGAACGAAAGAAAAACAGAACAGACAGCATAAACAACGCGATAATAAGCTTAATTATTCAGTTTCGGCACGGAGACGAAAATAAAGCTTGCTTCTGGATAATTTCACCCTTAAAAGCCACCCAAATTACTCTCTGTATCCTCACAAATGTCCTGACTTCCATCTCTGAAAGATTTTGCCTCCGTTTTGAGCAAATAAACATTCCTCCGCGACCGGCTTGAATATTAGCTAACTTGACAAAACTCTCAAGCGGAGGATCTGACGAAAAATTGGCGAGAATCGAAAGTAACGCCAATTTTCTGTCACTCTTTCAATAAAGTGGTCTTACCGTATTCAATTTCTTTTGCAGACAAGGTACGCATTACTATCTGCTCTCAGTCTGCCCATTCCCAGCATATTGCAATTTATCGTTTGCCCCATTGTTTGATACAGATCTTGTCATTACGGAGTAATATAACTGGCAGGAGATCCCAGGAGGTTTTCTCCAACTCATCTTAAGGGATCAGGCCCGCACTTTTCTAACCTGTAGTTACTACTAGTATTAATGTATATTTGAAAAAAACTTTTTTTTTTAACCAACTCGCGGGCGTTTTTCATATTTTTGAAAATGTTACTTTTATAGCGACCTTTTGTTTTGCTTAAAAAGAAAAATTGGACTAAAGTAACCCAACAAATTGACGTCAATTTTTCATGCGACTGTCTTATTACTGACAATGAATTTCGTCATAACAAATTGTCAAATTTTCCTCTCTCGCTTGTTGACGCATCACATAAATTATAAATTGATGCGTCTGATAAAAATTAGCCAATGAGCGCTCGAGAATTTCTCCATTTATCGTAACACTTCATTTTTTATGTGTTTTATGCACTGTTTAATAAACGAGCGGGAGTGTTTTATCGGCTTACAAAACCACAAGGCGAAGCCGAGTGGTTTTATAATCCGATAAAACGCGATCCGCGAGTTTATTGAACGACTTCAAAAGCGAAAATCTCTAGGGAATATGCGAACTTGATTGTTTAGCGTACTGGTGTGATAATTTTAATTTCGAGTTGCACAAATGAATTTGAAGATGCAAGCACGCATTACGTGAGTCGCCCTGGGAATTATTGTGAGAATTATCATTGTGTGGTTTTGGGACTGCATGACCAATTCATGACACACCATAAATCACATGGCTTCGAACCGGACGTTTCGTGAGCCAAAAAGCGCGGTTCTGTCGTTGTGTACCGGTTCACAAGGGAATAACCATTGTTCTTTCTTTGTTTAGGAGTCATTGGTGAGGTGTTGTGTATTGTTTGGTCCTTTGTACCGACCCTTGTGAACCGGTACACGAGGACAGAACCAAAAGCGCGGTGGAAGAAAGAGAAATATTGGACAATGCGGTCCCAAGGTCGACCCGTTCGGTAGATAAACGGACGATGAATTTTTTGAGGAATGGCAGGCGGGAAGAACAAATAAGAAAGCCTGTGAGGAAAAATGCGGGTCGGCTGTGGAAACTCTTAAATTCAAGATCTGGAAACGAACATTTGCGACATGACGGCAGAATCTCTAAACTTTTGGCTGACGAAGTTCGTTGTGGAAGTATGCAAAGACTATTCGTAAATGTTAACTTTGAATAAAGAAATTGAATTGCATCAAACTTGTTTTGTTTGTAATTCCTGTTTATTCACCTGGCCATTATACTATTTCACCTCATGATAGCTGTTTTATAAAACGTCATCCTTATTAGTATTAAAATATAGATAGGACCCAGCGCGCGCTCTGATTGGTCAAAAACCCATGTTTAATCAGAGTATAAAACATAGAAAAAGCGTGTTTTATTGTTTTGCACGTGTAAAATCTATATTTAAAAGCAAATAAAGAAACCTAAGCCGTGTATTACACTGTGATAAAACACGATGGTCATTTGAGAACACGAGGGAAATGTTGAAAACACGAGCCGCAGGCGAGTGTTTTTTGGGTTCACCAATGACCGGAGTGTTTTATCACAATGTAATACACGGCTTAGGCTTCTTTATTTGCTTTTAAATATAGATTTTACACGCGCAAAACAATAAAACACGCTTTTCTATGTTTTATACTCTGATAAAACATAGGTTTTTGACCAATCAGAGCGCGTGCAGGGTCCTATCTATATTTTAATCTTTATATAAATAATACTGATGAGAACGAAATTTTTATATAAAGAATATCAATGAAGAAAATACAATCAGCCCCGCTCTCCCCAGGGACTGAAATCAAATGCCGCCGCCAGCCTTTTTAGTTTGACAGTGTTTTACCGGGGTTTAAAACACGAGCACGTGACCGGTTTTAATGGACGTGATAGGTTGTTGAGCTCAAAGTTTCTTCCAAAGCAATATCGCAGAGTAAAAGAAAAAATAAACACGTTATTTGCCGTCCTTGGTCGGTCCGTATATTGGGAAAACTGTGCCCGAGGTCTTGAACTCAGTTTATGATGGTTTCATGGAACCGGTCCCTATGACAAAATCCCGACCAAGAAAGAAGCATTTAATTTATCACACGAGAGTCACACAACTTATTTGAGAGCTTTTAATCCCGTCGAGTTCACGCGCGCGAGCGAGCGACGAAGAGCAAAGCGATCCGGCGGAAAGGAGTCTGGTGAAGAGGTGCCAAGAACTGCTCACTTTCCCGTCTCGCGACTTGCTCCAAAGTGAGCGTGCTCGCAGGGTTTATCGATTTCCCAATTCCGCAATTCGTGCTACGACTATCCCTCATGACTATCACGTGACACTAAACTCACCATAATCATTATTCCAATCAGAATGTTGAGGAATATTTCCATGATGAGCTATGACTGCAACCCTGTTTAGATAACGAAACTTAATTACTACCTGCTCCATTAAAGCCTTGTATGATGTACAGTTACTGCAGCCCAGTTCAGAATAAAAAGACGTTTTCTACCTTTGTCAACAAACTGCACGTATAACAGACATCCTTTTGCACCTGTTTCCTGAGTCTTGTTGTATACATTGTTTTCCCTATTATCTGTAATTAACTTTTAAGTTAATTACAAAAGTCAATTACGGTCAATTCTTGAACGAAATGTCTTTGTTCACGTATACAGGAATGTCTGAAATGGTTCACATCTCGCTTTTTTGTTGTTAACCTGGCAGTGCCAAAAGTTTATTTCATGTGTTACACGGAAAT